>PVIC010028370.1:0-23210 GCA_004025085.1 Thryonomys swinderianus
TTGCTGTGATTATTACTATTGTTATTGTAAAAACCCTAAATTTCTGTTTTCACTAAAACACTTGTAGTCAAGATTTTTTTTTCCAGTTTTTTTGAGACAGGGTCTCGGTTTGTAGTTCAGACTGACCCCAAACTCACTCTAGCCCAGGCAAGCCTCAAACTCAGCAATTCTCCTGCCTCTGCCTCCCGAGTGCTGGGATTAGATGCATGAGCCAGCACTGTGGTATGTGGTTACCAGGAATCAAACTCGGGACCTTGCCCTTGTCAGGCAAATGCCAGAACCAGAGTTACACTCCCTGGACCCCTAAGTCAAGATTTTAATACCAGAGTCACTTCATGAGAAAACAGATGACAGAAAAGAAAGAAAGAAAGAAAGAAAGAAAGAAAGAAAGAAAGAAAGAAAGAAAGAAAGAAAGAAAGAAAGAAAGAAAGAAAGAAAGAAAGAAAGAAAGAAAGAAAGAAAGACATGGCAATTTAGAGTGATAGAAAATGAGTGCAAAAAGATTATTTTCTTTGTACAAGATAGAAAAATTAACAAGGGGCTGGGAGTATAACTCAGTGGTAGACCAGTTGCCTCGCATGTGCATGTTATGGGATTTGATCCATAGTATGATTCCTACCATCAGCATCATCATCACAACAAAAACAAAAGTCTCCAAACAACAAAACCCACCCCCCTTTCCAGATAGTATTCGACCATTGTCCAGAGTATTCAACAACTGTCCCACATTTTTGGAGTTGACCTAAGAGTGTTCTGCAGAATTCAGTCCATAAGAACAGGATTCTGCGGTCAGTTAGGTCTGTTGTGTGCTATGCAGTTTGGCTAGCAGGGCCCTTGTCCATTGCTGTCAAGACTGTAAAATACGAGAGGATATGGAAGTTCCAAATAAAGGTATTTATAACACTCTATTAAATCAGACTTTCTTCAGTTTGAAACTATGAAACATTTTTTGGCATAATCACTATTTCCTGAAGCACAGCATTCTCTTTGAGAAATGCTGTTCTTTACCCACAACCTTAGCAGTTTCATTTGAAATCAGTGATGTATGAATACTGATTTAAAGGATGCTACTGGCTAAAATTGGACAGGTGACAGATATATATTAATTTATATCCTTAGCTAATGGGTAGCTATGTGTTAATAAAACACATAATATCAAAAAAGCCAGCTTCTCTATTTTAAAAAATAAGCATGGTTAAGGAGTAGAGTGTGGCTCTGGTAGCTGCCTGTAATCCCTTGTGAGGCTGAGGCAAGAAGATCACCACAAGTTCAAGGCCAGCCTGGGCTACATAGTGAGACCTTGTCTCAAAAACGG
Source organism: Thryonomys swinderianus (assembly GCA_004025085.1). NCBI lineage: Eukaryota > Metazoa > Chordata > Mammalia > Rodentia > Thryonomyidae > Thryonomys > Thryonomys swinderianus. The sequence continues at coordinate 1,316 of PVIC010028370.1, forward strand.
AGACATGAAGTATACATTCTTCTCTCCATAATTCATTCTTAATTTTTCTTTTTTCCATATGATTCATTTTGTCATAGAAGAAATATATTCTCTTTAAAAATCTGTCCCTCTAAAATATATTTAAAAGGCACAGGAACTATCTGACAGAAGAATGTCTATCTTAAGCTTGTTTTTCAAAAGTTAATGAAAGTATTCATTCAAAATCCTTTAAAATAAGTATTAAATTGAAGTAGAGAAAAATGATATACAGATAAAATCATTAAACTCACAATATGATACAAACATGTTGGGGTGGGGGTATAACTCAGTGGGAGAGAGCACGCTTAGCATGCGTGAGGCCCTGGTTCAATCCCTAGGAGCATAAAAAGGGATCATTAACACTGTTCTGCCAGAATGAATTACTCGCAACATACTTTAAATGTATAGATTGCATATGATGGAAGTATGACACAAAGCTTACAGATACTCCGCAGAAAATTCCTGCATCAGAAAGTGAGTGGGAAGAGAAGATGCCCAGGCTGGCCTCCCTCCTGCTCCTCATTAGTGGCTTCTTTGGCAGTCACAGCTCTCCGCCAGCAGGTTTTCGGGGAAGACTGGCTTCCAGCCAGTGAAGGTGGAGTAGGTCAACTTATCTGGTCATCTCTAAAGGGAAGGCCACACTTCACACCACCACCCGTCACAGATTTCCCCTGATCCTCTAGACTGTCAGCTAAAATTCACTTCCACAGGAAAAGTAGGAAGATGGAGGAGCCAGAAGCAAGTGCAGGGCGTGTGGAAGGGAGGACGCAGAGGCTTGCCAGGGGTCCGAGTTAGCCTGGGGAGTTCCCTGTGCTCCTGCTCAGGGCTGGGGCAGACAGCTTGAACATGAGGCCTGAAGGACATGGGACTGCTCTGGACAGCAGGAGGCACTGAGCATAGTGAGGATCGGTTTATCATACATGCTTCCTAAACTCACACCCAGTTAACTGAAATGTTTCTAGAGCCATTAATTCTATTTACAGAAACCAATGTACTTTGAAAATGAAAGGTTGTAAAGATATATGGACACAGTAAAACTCTATTTGCCAAACTGTACACTTCAAATGGTTAAAATGATAAATTTTATGTTGCATATATTGTACTGCAATAAAAATTATATTTGCCATGAAAAATAAATTCCAAGGGATTTGATTAGTGTCTTTCGAGATTGCTAACAATTCATTACAAGGCAAGGCACAATAGGAATGAATATTCCAAGTTTTTCACTGTACAATAGGAATATAACGAGTCTAAATCCAGTTTTTTAAATTGAGGTAACTCATATATCCAAACAATTCACCTAAAATACAATATACTAGTTTTCAGCGTATTCACAGAGTTGTGCAACCACTGCTTCTATGTAATTTCAAAACATTTTTATCACCACAATCAAATCCTGTACCAGTGGTCACTTGAACTCTCTCTAGCCCTGGGAAACAAAACTACTTTCTATCTTTATGAATTTGCCCATTGGGCACATTTCTTATTAATGGAGTTATACATTTTGTGGTGACTTGATTCTTTGTCTTCCATGTGCTCTGAGGTACATTCATGTTGCAGCATGTATCGATACTGTATTCCTTTTTACAGCTAAATAACATTCCATGCTATGGGTAAAGGATATCTTTTATATCCATTCATCAATGATGGACTTTTGAATGGTTTCCACATTTTTGCTTTTATAAAACTGTTGCTGTGAACCCATTGTACATGGTTTCTGTGAGACTGTTGATTTCCTTTTTGCTAGATAAATACCCAATAATGTAATTGCTGGGTCACAGAGCAAATTTATGTCTAATTCTTTTAAGAAACTCAAAAAACTATCCAGGATAGCTGCACCATTTTACAACCCCACCAGTAATGCAGGAATGATACATTTTCTCCGAAACCTTACTATTTGGTGTGGTCATAATGTTTACTGTAATTGTCCTAATAGAAGTGTAGGAATATTTCAACAGGGTTTTGATTATCTTTTTTCTAAGGGCTGCTGACAGTGAGCCACTTCTTACTTGTTTATCTGCCATTGTATATACACTATCATATACATTTCTTTGGGAATGGTCTCTTTGTGTCTTTTACCTTCTTCTTACTTGGACTCCTTGGTTCTGTGCATTTCTATGTTTATTGTTATTTATATATTCTAGACAAGAAATCTGCAAATATCTCCTCCCTGTCTGTAACTTACTTTTCACCCCACCACCACCACCTTTTGAGACGGGCTTGCCATGTAGACCAAGTTGGTCTTGAACTTGTTACGTACCCCAGACTGGCTCAAACTCCTGGTCCTCCTGCCTCATTCTCCTTGGAGTTCTGGGATTAGAAGTTGTACTACAGCTGGCTTGTTCATTTGTTTTGGTACTGGGAATTGAACTCAGGGTCTTGGGTTTGCCATGTAGATGCTGCACTGCTGAGCTACATTCCTGCCTCTGGCTTGTTTTTTTGTTTGTTTGTTTGTTTGAGACAGGGTCTCACTTTGCTGTTCAGGCTGGCCCTGAGCTCACTTTGTAGCCCAGGCAAGCCTCAAACTCAGCAATCCTCCTGTTTCTGCCTCCCGATTGAATTATAGGCATGACCACCATGCCTGGCACTGGCTCATTTCTTATTCTCTGAACAGGATCTTTTTAGAGTATGCATTTTTATTTATTTATTTTTTGAGACAGGTTCTACTTGAATTCGAGATGTAGTTCAGGTTGGCCTCACATTTACTGTGATCCTCCCATCTCAGCCTCTCAAGAGCTGGAATGAAGGTGTGTACCACCATACCCAGCTATATTTTAATCTTGATGAAGTCCAATTTACTTATTTTACTTTTTACAGATTGCACTTTGATTGTCTACTCTAAGGACCCCCCTACTTATTTTTTGGTCCTAAAGGTTTTCTCCTAAAAGTTTTATAGCTTTATGTTTTATATTTAAGTGAAAGATCCATCCTGAATTAATTTTAAGGTGTGAAATTTAGGTTGATGTTCACTCTTTTGCCATTGGTTGACCAATTTGTCTCATTTGTCCTCCACTGAACTGCTTTGTTGCGCCTTGGTTAACAATTACTTGGCTCACTGTGATAAAAACGGCATGGTACCGGCAAAGTAACAGACCTGAGGATCAGTGGAATAGATTAAAAGATCCAGAAACAAATCCAGATACACTAAGCTACCTCATCTTTGACAAAGGAGCCAAATATCTTCAGTGGAGGAAAGATAGCCTCTTTAACAAATGGAGCTGGAAAAAACTGGGCTTTAACCTGCCAAAAACTAAAGCTAGACCTATTTCTGTCACCATGAAAAAAAATAAAATCAAAGTGGATTAGAGACATAAATGTAAAAACAGAAATACTAAACCTGCTGGCAAACAGGTTAGGTAAAACTCTTGGAGACATTGGCTTAGGGAAAGACTTTATGAACAAAACCTCTAGAGCATGGGAACTAGCAGAAGAAACCAACAAATGGGATCTCTTTTTTATTAAAAAGCTTCTGCACAGCAAAGAAGACCACCAGCAGAGCGAAAAGACAATCAACAAATTGGGAAAGAATCTTTACCAGCTGTCTCTCAGACAAAGGCCTACTATCTAGAATTATATAAAGAGCTTTAAAAAATCAGTCTGCCCAAATTTAAAGACCCAATTCAAAAATGGGCACTTGGGAGGCAGAGGCAGGAGGATTGCTGAGTTTGAGGCTTGCCTGGGCTACATAGTGAGTTCAGGGCCAGCCTGAACTACAAAGGGAGAGCCTATCTCAAAAAAAAAAAAAAAAAAAAAAGGCAGCCAAAATGAACAGACACTTTTCAGAGGAAGAAGTAAACCTACCAAGAAGCAAATGAAGAGATGCAGATGAAAACAACACTAAGATTTCATCTCACTCCACAAAGAATGGCTGCTATCTCGAAATTAGCCAGCAACAAATGCTTGTGAGGCTGTGGAATAAAAGGAGCCCTTCTCCACTGTTGATGGAAAATGTAGAATGGTACAACCTTTATGGAAGTCAGTGTGGAGAATCCTAAAAAAATTGGGATTAGAGGTACCATTTGACCTGCTAATGCCCTGCTAGGAATATACAAAAAAGAATTAAAAGAATTATATCATAGTGACATAGGTGCACCCATGTTCATAGCAGCTCAGTTTGTGATAGCTCAATCTTGCAAACAACCCAAATGCCCATCATCCCTAGACTGGAAAAAGAAGATGTGGTTTTTCTCTAAAATGGAGTATTACTCTGGCTTAAAGAATGATAAGTTTAGGTCATTTATACTGAAATGGACATACTTTCAGGGCATACTCATAAGTGAAATAAACAGGTCACAGATATGTAAATATCATCTCTGGTCTCTGGTATGAGAAACTGAAGATATTAAGGAGTTCTAGAATGTATGATGGATATTGTGAAATAGAAAATATTCAAAGGGAAATGTGGAGGAGTGAGTAATGAGGGGTAAAGGAAAAATGTGATGTAATAAAAAAAGGGAAACAAAGCTTATGTATTTAGGGGGTGGGGAGTTGTAGGGTGGATAGGGGAATGGGAAAAAATGAGAATTAACTTGTGTCATACACTGGTACAATTTCCCAATATTGAGTGTGATCATGATGTGTATGCACAAAGTACCAATAAAGATAAAAAATTTTTTAAAATTACTTGGCTCTACAGCCATGGGTCATTTGCAGGTTCTCTATTCTGCACATTGGTCTGCAGCCTTCACAGTGCTGAGCTGACAGTCTTTATTACTTTAACTCCTCAGTAGACTCTGAAGTCAGATATACTTATTCTTCTCCTACTCTCTTTCTCCTCCTCCACTTCTTTTTTTCTGTATGGAGGATTGAAGCTGGGGCCTCACACATGCTATGCATGTTTTTATATATCATTTCTTTGCATTTCCATATAAATTTAACAACTCCTGTCTGTACCTAGAAGTTTTTTCTAGGATTCAAGTAGTCATTGGATCAGGTGTATATTCTACCTTTGGAAGTAGGGTGTGTGTGACACAGGGTCTTGCTATGGAATCCAGGCTAGACTTGAACTTGCTGTGTAGCACAGGCTGGTCTCAAACTCAAAATCCTCGTGTCTCAGCATTCCAGAGTGCTAGAATTACAGGTGTGCACAGCTACACCAGTTGGGAACTGGCATCTTTATACAATGTGGTGTCTTCCAACCCATCACACACCTCTTCACTTACTTAGATTTTGTCTGATTCCTATAATTAGGGTACTTTTTATCAAGTTCTTTCTGTGCTTTGGTAAAGTTATACTTAAATATTTTATTTTTTTGAGCAAGGTAAGTAATAATTGAATTTTCATTTCTAAAAGTTCATTGCTAGCACATAGAAAAGGAACTTGTTTTGTATGAACATACAAAATTTTAAACTAACAGCATTGTTAAACTCACTTATTAGTTATAAGGGTTTTTTATTTATTTTTAAAAGATTCTTGGGGGCAGATATGGTGGTACATGTCTATAATCCCAGGTACTCAGAAGCTAGGTGGGAGGACTGTAGGTTCTGGGCAGCTAGGGGAGATCCTGGCTCAAAATAAAATAAGGGCTGCCGGGTGTGGTGGCTCACGCCTGTAATCCCAGCACTCAGGAGGCAGAGACAGGAGGATTGCTGAGTTCGAGGCTTGCCTGGGCTACATAGTGAGCTCAGGGTCAGGCCAGCCTGAAATACAAAGCGAGACCCTGCCTCAAAATAAATGAATGAATGAATGAATGAATGAATGAATGAATAAATAAATAAATAAATAAATGGGCTGAGAATGTAGTTCACTGGTATAGGAATTGCCTAGCACGTGTACGGGCTTTGAGTTCAATCTCTGATACAGAAAAGGAGTATTACTTGACCATAAAGAATGACAAATTAGAGGCATTTGTAGCTAAATGGATGCACCTTGAGCCCATACTCACAAATGAAATAAATATGATATAGATGTGTAAATACTATATCGTTTCTATAGTGTGAAAAACTGAAGGTGCAAATGAGGTCCAGAATGTATGAAAGGTACTGTGAAATAGGACAAAAAATGGTAAAGGGAAAATGGGGACAAGGGAAAAGCAAAGAAGGAAAAGAAAAAATTTGATGGTAAAAGGAAAAACATAAATAAAGCTTAAGAGGTTGTAGGGGTTGAAGGGAAAACAGGGAATAGGAAAAATAAGAACCAAGATATATCATGTACAGGTACAAATTCTTTTTTTTTTTTCTTTTTGAGACACAGTCTCGCTTTGTAGTTTCAGGCAGGTACAAATTCTTAATGATGAATATGATCATAATGTACTCCTAAAATGTACCAATAAACTCAATTTATAAAAAAATGTTTTGTGAGGCTTTCTACATAGTTCATAATATTATTTGTATACCTTCTTTTCTGATTTATATACCTTTTCTTGCCTTATTGTGCTGGTCAGTCCATTTATTTAAAAAAAAAAATTCTGTGAGAATCTCACACTATTTGTTTCCACCATTAAGCCAGGTCTGGTAGGAAAAACAAACTTTGAGATGTAGGCCAGTGAACATAATAGAGAGCATGCGGAGGATACAACTGAAGTGCTGATGACGACCGGACACTGAAAATCCGGGATGAACAAAACAAGGATGACATTTAAAGGTCAAATTCACACTGTAATCTCTTGAATTTGTCAAATTTCTCCCTCTCTCTCTCTCTCTCTCTCTCACACACACACACACACACACACACACCTAGAACTATACTCAAGAATTGGACAGGGAATGACAGAAAGTACAAGCCAGTGTAGACCTCTGGGGGGGGGGGAGCACACCCACCACTTGTTCTTTTGTGTGCTTTTGTTTGAAACCATTGTCTGGTTTTAGCCAATAGACTGCCTGTTTCAGTGAGCAAAACAAAGATTGCAAAATACTATTGAGAGACTCAGGTTCTAATAATTTGTCAAACTAGGAATGTGAAATTTGAAATAGCTTTTATTTTCTACTTTTTGTTTGTTTTTTTAAGTCAAGGTTTTGTCAGGTAGCTCAGGCTGGTCTTGAACTCACAGTGTAGTCCCATGTTGGCCTCAGCTCACAATCTCCTGCTCAATCCCCATATATAATGCTGTGAAAAAATAATAATAAAAACCATAATTTCCTCAAGAAGTCTGATTCACAGTTGCTATAATTTATCTTCCAACAAGCTCTTATTATAGTTAGACTCATTAAATCTTAGCCTATTAGAAGAAAAATGGCTTAGAGATGAACTTTCCTAGTGGGAAAATAGATAAGCCTGAAAGTTATCTTTCCAAGGAGAAAGTTGACACAGCCAGTGACCAAAATTTGGAAGCAAAATTCTTTGACAGTACTTGTCGAAGAGCAAGTACTCTGGAGCAAGCCAGGCAGAGCAGAAGACAATGCTCTCTTCAGGCACATGCTCCCACGACTGGCAGGGCCATAGGATGTGGATTAGAGGTCCCTTAAGACTGTTTATCCCCCCACCCAATCTCTAATATAAGGCCATAGCCATATGAATAGTTACTGACATGTAAGAGGCCCCTTCAAAGAACGCATTTTCACCCAGAACAGTCCTCGGAGAGGCCGTCCCCCCAAAGAGGTGCAATAAAGATGGGAGGCTAGCACATGATTTGAACCCCATAAAGCCTCCGTGTACTGTGACCGACGACTGTGACAAAGATGAGGCTCACTCAGAAGGAAATCTTGTTGGCTCACATCCTTCAAGGTTGAGCTGGTCCCCTGCACCCCGCAGCCTGGCTTTCTCTCGAGAAGTCCAAACAGAATCAGGGGGGAAAGGCACCTTTCACCTGTAAGGTGGGAGTCCTGAGCTCTCTCCCCACTTCACCCCACTGTCGTACTCTTCAATGTCTAATGCTGTCACCACCCCTCACTGACAAGTGTCTCTGAGGAGGAAGATGCTGCCAAATCTCCAAAAGCACGAAGAAGCTTCCAGTGGCTGAAGGAGAGAAGCAGCAACAAGGGACACGGTCTTCCTCTGGGAGAAAAGTACTAGGAAGAGCTCACTATGTGCAAAAAACACCTTCTGGAGGATCATCTGCAAGCCTGCAATGGGCTTTGAGTACTGATTAGGACAGAAGTAAAATGAAACCTGAGTGCTTTAAACTCATTTGTAACCAAAAATAGCCATTCTCTTCAGAGACATTTTCTGACTGTTATTCTATTAATTATCAGATTCTTTTGTTTTTGGTGATACTGGGATTGAACTCAGGGTCTTATCCACGCTAGGCAGACACTCTACCACTGAGCTGCATCTCCAGACCAATCGTCAGATTAAGAGAGAAAAGAAAAATACTCCCAAGATATAAAGGGTGAAGAGTAAGCAAAGAGGATACTTTTATATGTAGTAAAGTTAATTTCCTTCTTAGAACAAAATCCATTTTCTTGCCTGTATTTTATAACTTCGAGATATTCTGGAAGGTCAAAATCTAAGTGAAAAACAATGGAGTCACAAAGGGAGGGGACCGATGAGAGACCATCTCTGGAAAAAGTCTCCCAAGCTCAGCTCGGATGTCTGGAATGACGTCAGCACACAGATGTTTCTCGTGGAGCTCCGGTGAGCCAGCGAGTGTTCCCTGGGCCTGAAAGGTGCACAGAGCCAGGAGGCTGCGTGAGAGACGCCTCGCCTGGTGCGGCCCCTGCGCGGCCCGTGCCCGTCACTGTGACTGGCCCACTGCGAGCCGGGGCTCGTCCCGGGGCTGCTTGAGGCTGAAGAGGCCACCGGGCCCCAGTGTGACCGGGGATGGCATCAGTGAGGAATCCCAGAAACATACGAAATGTGATAAACTGTATAGTGGCTATTTAAAATTTTTAAAATTATTGTAGTAAAACATACATTGTCATTATCCTCCCCCAAAATACCCCTTATTTCAAACACCCTTACCATTCTTCCCACTTTGTCATATTTAAATTTTTCTTTGTAGTATAAAAAGAATTTATTTTTTCATAGAGTGGCTTATTTTCTTTACCATAAATTCATAAAATCAGCATATAAAAATACACTTACTTTGTACTCTCAGATATACATGCATCTTTTGAGATTTGTGTAGAATTAAGGAAAACCGAAAAGCAGCAAGATATGTGAACTTTAAAATAGCCCACTTGACATTAATTAGCTTCACATTTTGAACTGTGTCCCAAAGACGAGAAGTGTATTCAGCAAGTCAACTTGAGACGCACGAGGTGGCTGCTGCTGAGCAGCCCTTTCGCCCCTTTCCCTGGTGGTACTGCTGGCTGCCAGACTGGCGCGCACAGCAGGGACTTTCCGGAACCTTGGTTTCCGCCGGATGCATGTCAGACCCCGAGGGCTGGGCCTCGTCTGTGCCGACAGAGCTGGCCCCCGAAGGCGGCCTCAAGGCCTTCTCACCTTCAGTGTCTTCTTAATTTGCCAAACCTAATCCTGATAGCTATTTTCCAGTGTTTCTTCTTCGCAAGGAATCTTTTCTTTACCCTGGATTTCTTTCCACTTCTAGCTATTCTGTCAAGTTTCTAGAAAAGCTAGTGACACTCAGTTTCCTAATCTCCGCCGGCCCCTCACTCACCGTAATGACCTTCAATCCCCTGTGTGAAGTGCTTCCCAAACAGTCCCTGAGGGCTTGTGTGTGGAACGGAGGGCTGCTGCGTCCGGCTGCCTGAGGCGCCTGTTATGCTGAGCCATTCTGCACTCTCCGCGCTGCTTCTGTGCTGCTTGCTCCTGCCGCAGCCCCCCTTTCTGCGGGAGGATAAGTGCCCTCGGCCTCCATACTGAACCCTTCTTTCATTTCTCCTCGGAGCGTCTTTCACCTTTACTCAGGCTTCCAGTGGGACCCATGTACCTAACATCCCACAGTTTCTCTTCCCCCGTGCGAATCTTTGCGAGACTCAGCCTCTAAGCAAAAGAAAGCTCAACATTTCCACTGGGATGTGCCTCAGTTACTTGGAATGGGCATTCCAAAAACAAAACTTCTTCCTCATAGTTTCCTTTTCCCATGTCTTCAGCCCTTCTTGGGTGAGCAGCACCAAAAGCTCCATCATCTCGGAGTTCTGGAGGCAGGAAATCTCAAAGAGGGCGGGAAAATGTTCTCTGCTTCTCCCCTACCTGCGGTGGGCTGCTGGGCTCTCTGCATTCTTTGGTTTCAGTAGCATCACCCCAGTCTGTGCCTTCATCTTTTTTTTTCTTTACTACTGAGAACTGAACCCAGGGTCTTCACACTGAGCTATACCCCCAGCCCAATTTTTATTTTTTAATTTGTGGTAGGGTCTTGCTAAATCACCAATTCATCAAGCCTGAGCTTGAACTTCTTTAATCTTTAACTGATACACAAAACACGGTTCTTGCCACATTCTGCAGCAGTGCTGAAAGTCCTCTTTCCTGAGTGTCTTTATGAGTTCTGATAAAAATACCATCAATGCTGCTGAGTCCCATTCAACAGAAAGGCAGCCTCATAAAAACATTACGGTCATCCCCATCCACTCTGTACCCTGGGTCTGGCACTGTGTGACTTCTGGTTTCTTCCTAAGGTCAAAAGGCCCATGAAAGGTAAATGTTTTGAAGAGATTTACGACATTGAGGCAGCCATGACAGCTCAACTAGATATTGCCAAAAGAGGACTTCTACAACTGCTTGAGAAAGTGGCAAAAATGGTGGGATAAGTGTGTTCAGAGTGAAGAGGGGTATTCTGAGGGAGACTAATAACCATATGCTTTACTGTAACAGACTCTTTAAAATTTAAAAAGTCAATATACTTTTCTGCCATACCTTGTACAAGCAGACAAGGAAGGAAATGGGGCTCCTGATTTACTGCCAGTAGAAACTATGCTAAATTCACATATTTTTACAGAAATGTTATCTTTTTTAGTGCAGCAAATGGTTGACCGTCTCTGGTTCTTACTACCTGGTGTTATTTATCTTGACTGGGATATGATAAATGTCATTTGGAAAACCAACCACTCCGAGTAAGGGCAGCGAGTGCGCCCAAATTCCAGCTGCTGGTAGAAGGTAAGTATGGAATGTGTCCCCTTTGCACACTAACCACGAGCTGACATCACTTGTTCTTTCTGTTACTTCCAGGGGCCATTTTTCTCATCTGATTCTGTCTCCTCTAACTACTCACAGGCTGCCGGAACCACTTTCTCGTGGGTGTGGATGGAGTGGGATTTGCTCCAGGACATTTAAAGTACAACAGGGACTTCAGAAATAGAAATCAGAAAACAAGAAGAAAGCACATAGCCTGGGCCACAGACCTAGTTCATCCTCAGAGAGTTCATATTTTTTTTAACTAAATATATATTTTGGGTATAAAATTTTCTTCAAATTTGCTATGTAAGTTGTTAATTTCTCTGTTCTTATTACTGTGGTAGTGCCCAAAATTTCTGGGGATAATTCATGTGGAAAATGAAACACTTTAGAACAGCAGTTCTGAAAGTGGGGCCTGAAGGCCCTGGAGGTGTTAGGAAACTTTCAGGCCATGGCAAGCTCAGAACTATCTCCAAGGGCCAATTTTCCTTTTCATTCTCTTACAAGAAGGGTGTGGTGTTTCATACTTGTAATCCCAGCACTCGGGAGGCAGAGGCAGGAGGATTGCTGTGAGTTCCAGGCTTGCCTGGGTTACATAGTGAGCTCAGGACCAGCCTAAATTACAAAGTGAGACCCTGTCTCAAAAAAAAAAAAAAAATTTAAACAATGTCACTCTTCAAACAAAGTTTTTGTTTTTATGGAATATTTTTCCGAGCCAGGCTAAATGGCTTACACCTAAATCCCAACAATCAGAAGGCTAAGGCAGGAGGATCATTGCCAGTTTGAGGCCAGTCTGGACTACATAAGGATACCTTTTCTCAAAAAATTTGTCTTTTGTTTTTCATAAAAATGTTATGTATGGTACCAGGAATATAGTTCAGTGGTGCTGCCATCTGCCTGGTCAGTGCAAGATCCTGAGTTTGTTCCCTGGTTCTGCCAAAAAAGAAAAAATTGTTATTTATGTCACCATGAAATAGATTTTTGGGACTTTTATGTGAATAAATGTCACATTTTTAAAAGTTTGATTTCAATATTTAATTTCTAAATACTGAAAAATATAAGCCATGTTTTTAAAAAAATTGTTTGAGCTGGACATGGTGGTACATACCTATCGTTCCATCACTCTGGGAGGCTGAGGCAGGAGAATCACAAACCTAAGCCCAGCCTGAACAACTTAATGAGACCTTGTCTCAAACTTTTAAAAACTTTTAAAAAGGGCTGGGTTCAATTCCTAGTACCAAAACCAAACAAACCCAAAACTAATAAACAACACCAAAACTTCTTTGCTCCCTGAAAACTGTTAAATAAGTATAATGGGATCCTGAGATGAAAATGTGGAAGTGTTCTTCAGAGCCTAGCACTGTACAAGAATGGTTCTCCTCTGCCCGCCCCTTCCCTCTCCTGCTCAGCGAGGCCACAGTCTACACAGCTTCACTCATGCAACAGCAGCTCCACTGGTCTTGTTCCCCTTCAGGAGAAAAAACTTCAGGCATTTCTCATAAACTGCATTTTAATATATAACACCTCAATGTGGTCTAAGAATAATTTCCTTTCTAAACCAGCCTAATAAATAGGAAATTTATTTTCAGTTGCAAAGGTAACCTGCCAGTATTGTAAAATAGGTCCATGTGTGTGGGTTATTTATAAATAATGCAATACTTCCTATAAGTCCACTCTTTCCTGTGTCCCAACAGTCAACAAGAAAAAGGTACCTTTAGGAGCAGTCCATGCTGTTGTGTTGAGAAAGCCCTGGAGGGACTCTGAGGAAGAGTCCTGTGGCGGGGAAGGGACACCCAGTGCAGCTCTGGGCACTGCCTCAGGTCCCACCTCAAAGGGCGCAGCAGAGGCCAAGAAGTCTCGAGGAAACTATTCCTGCAGGAAGCACTGCTGGCTTTTGTGGGGGGATGAGGTGAGAAGAGGCAGAGGCCTCCTCTGGTATCAGGCTGAAGCAGCCACACCACACCTCACCCTTGTATCCTAAAACCTGTAGCATCTAAAATCCTTTCACTTGGTGGTTCTGTGTTTTCCCACGGTGAGCGCTTCGCAAGTGCAGGCACTGTGTGACTGTCTAGGAGAGCCTGACACCTAGGGAGCGCATCAGGTGGCAAGCAGGAGGGAAGCCACTGGAGTGCGGCTGCCTGGCAGGGTGGCATCCTCTCCAGGTTGCATCTGTGGGCACCACACTGTGAAGACGTGGGGTGTTTTAGCAGTGCTGGCACCTATCACACATCACAAGTGTTTCTTTTTTTTTTTTTGCTTTTTGAGACAGAGTCTCGCGTTGTAGTTCAGGCTGGCCCTGAGCTCACTATGGTGCCCAGGCAAGCCGCCACGAACTCAGCAATCCTCCCGTCTCTGCCTCCCGAGTGCTGGGATGACAGGCGTGAGCCACCACGTCTGGCATTGTGGTATGCGGTGTTGATTGTTGGTGGGCGTGTCTCCATGCCCAGCATTATATGTGGTTACCGGGGATCGAACTCAGGTCCTTACGCTTGCGAGGCAGGCGCCAGAACCACTGAGCTAACCCTCCGGCCCTCACAAGTGTTTCTTGATGCTTCTGTTTGAGAACTTTTTATACCCTGATTCCTTTTCTAAGAAAGCCATGGCTTATAGGGCATTTTCTTTCAACTATTCCCACTTGTTCACTTAATTCAACTAGTACCTAGGGTAGCAAGGCTTACAGGTGTGTGCCATGGTGTGTGGCCCTCCATTTGATTTCTTTTGCACTTCCCTGTTTCCTGGGGGCAAAAATGATTCTCACTTAACCTGTGAGTGGGTGATTTGGTACAAGGAAAGGAGACACAGCCTCTGTCCAAATTGCTAGCTCATCGAGACCCCACATGGGAGAGCTGTGGATTCAGCCAGTCATTTCAAAGACTGTTTATGACATTTCTGTCTATGGGCCATGAAAACATGTCCCACTGTAAGAATGCTATTCCCCCCAAAAAACATTTGTCACCTCAAAGTATGCAAAGATTTCTTAAACAAGTATAAAAACCAAGTATTAATTCTAAAGGAAAAGTTTAGTGAATTTGATAAATTGGTTCTTCTGCTAAGAGAGCAAAAAAGAAAATCCACTTATATAATCCATACATAAGGAATGGAGGACTCATATTCAGAATATATAAAGCTCTTGTATGAAAACTTCATATATAAATAAGGTACTAAATACGAAAGACAGGCAATAGGAAAAAAGAGAAAAAAAAGTTATTATAATCCAGCGTGGCCAATATATCTAAAAGTGTACCTTGATTTAGTATAATTGTCTTATATGTTTTAGATTTTTTTTTGCCTGTTAGTTGTTAATCTATATGTACAGTAATAACAGCGTATGAACTTATAAGGTAAATGAATCTGATGCTTGCAAAAAAAGGTAGGAGTGCAAGGGAAGGGAAAAAAGAATTGAGATGTGTTATATACATGTAACAATTCTTCACAATGAATATAATCATTATGTATTGCTAACGTACTAATAAAAATGGTACAGTCAAAATAAAGAGTATATAAAGCTCAATATACTGAAAGAAAAATTAGCAAAAGACTTGAACAGACTTCACCAAGAGGAAATATAAATGGCCAACATATAGCAAAAGTTTCTTGGCTTCTTTAGAATCAGGAACAACAACTTAAGCCATAATGAAATTCTAGGTCCGGAGATTTAGCTCAGTGGTTCCAGCGCCTGCCTTGCAAGCTCAAGGTCCTGAGTTCAATCCCGGTAACCACATAGAATGCTGGGCATGGTGACTCACGCCCACCAGCAATCAATACCACCTACGACAGTGCTGGGTGTGGTGGCTCACACCTGTAATCCCAGCACTCGAGAGGCAGAGACAGGAGAATTGCTGAGTTCACAGCAGCTTGCCTGGGCTACATAGTGAGCTCAGGGGCCCGCCTGAACTACAAAGCAAGACCCTGTCTCCAAAAAAAAAAAGAAATTCTATTGGAGTCTGAAAAAAATGCAAAGTCCAGAAAACAATGGAAGAAATATGACATCTAAATATACCAACCAATGAAAACAAAGTACAATAGCTTCTGAAATGCTAACAGCACAGTGACTGGATGAATCACTTTGGGAAGAGTATGTCTGGCATTATCTACTGAACGGGAAGATCCTCCCCACCACATCACAGCTGTGGCCTGAGGAACACACTCAGGCTCTGCTAGAAGTGGCCATAAATACCTAGAACAATTGCTTGGATAAACAGACTATGCTTATACATAAAATGAGAGTGAATGAGGCAGGGCTACCTACAGTAGATGGATGAACCTCACAAAGTTCAGTGAAATAAACACTGACAATACATACATGCTCACACAAAGGAAAGCAGCCCCACCCTAGCTGGGGTTCTCTTGTGTACAGCCAGCCAGAGTCATTTCTGTAGGTGAAAGAAGCAAAACAAAAAGACACATGATGGGCTGGAGATTTAGCTCAAGGGTTCAGGCACCTACCTAGCAAGCGCAAGTTCCCTAGTTCGATCCTGGTAACCACATACAACAATGCTGGGTGTGGTGACTCACACCCACCAGCCATCAGCACCACATACCACAATGGTGGTTCCTGCCTGTAATCCCAGCACTTGGGAAGCAGAGGCAGGAGGACTGCTGTGAGTTCAGTGCTTGCCTGGGCTACCTAGTGAGCTCAGGGCCAGCCTGAACTACAAAGTGTGACCTTGTCTCAAAAAAAAAAAAAAAAAACAACACCACACACATATATGATGTCATCTCTATAAAGTTTGAAAACAGGCAAACCTAAATAGATTTTTAAGAACATGCACAAAGTGGTGAGACTATATACAAACACAAAGAAGAACCCTCGGGATTACAAATATTTCTAGGATGGGGTGGGAAGGGTGCAAGGTCCTAAGAGGGACATACAGTGGTGACTCTTGGGCACTGGCCACAGGTTTCTTTCCATGGCAGCTTAATGAGTATGCTGTATTCATTCATTTATTATTTGTTCACACTCTACCAATCTTTTTTAAAAATTTAATTCTTTATTTATATACATCTCACAATCACATATAACACTGGGGAATTTGTACCAGTATATGATACAAGTTAATTCTCATTTTTACCCATATCCCTACCCACCCATACCTCCCCACCCCTTTATACATACTCTTTCACTCTACCAATCTTAACTCCGTTTTTCAATAATAAGGATTAACTGAAAAAAAAAAAAAACTAACTAAAAACCCAACTCCTATGGTTTAGTTATTTACTATAGATCTGATATTCTTCCTGCTTACTCAGAGCAATGCTAGTAGATATGGTTTACTGCTAACAGATGTGATAGAAAACAGCCAGGTGTTTTGGCCCACATACCTGTAATCCCAGGAGACTGCAGCAGAAGGACTGAGAGTTGCAGTCAGCCTGGGTCACGTAGTAAGCTCAAGACCAGCCTGGACTACATAGCGAGATTCCAATAATAAAATGACAATAAAACTCCAAACAATGGAAAACACCAAGAACCTAAACATCAACATTACTGACAAGAATAATCACATTTCTTTTTTGAGGGCTAGGGATTGTACTATAAAACAAATTGGAAATTTACAGAAATGAATTCTTCTAAAACTGGAAGTAATTAAATGTCAGCTGTTGTATTAAAAACAGGCTTTGGAGTTTGATGACCTGGCTTAAGGCCCAGCTCACAAAATGGAACCAAATTACTTAACATTGGTAAGTTAAGGTCTTTATTTAAAAAAATAAATACCATTACTAAACTTACCAGATAGTTTGAGGGTTAAGTAGAGTAACTATAACTTTCAAAAGCCCATACTATTAACGGAGAGATATTCTATTGGCAAATTAAAAAGACTTAAAAGTATCCTATATAAAAACATATATGATTCTCCCAATTTGAGGAGATAACTTTAAAAAAGCATATTTAAAATAAATACTTGGTAAGGCTTGATGTTGCATGCCTATAATCACAGCACTATGGGAGGCTGAAGCAGGAGGATCTCAATTTTGAGACCCAGTGTGAGGAATGTAGCAAGATTCTGTTTCAAAATTTAAAAAACAAGCTGAGTGTATGGTTCAATGTAAAGGCCATGGGTTCAATCTCCAGTACCACAAGAACAAAAACAAATTCATATTTGAGATTAACAGGAGTACAGTAATGTGCTTATGAATCATATTGCTAACCAGTGTCACCATGATAATAGTGATAGGCATTTGAGTGCGGAAGAGAGGAATATCCTGAATATGTACAGTGCTTACACAAGCAATTACTCCTCAACAGTTTCTTCCAAAGTATGCTGCTCGAGTTCTAAGGACCTATCAGGGAGGCTATGAGGCCTAACCCATCTAACTCCCAGTTTCAAACAGAACACACAATTCCACATGCAGTGTTGTAATACTGAACTTACACTTTAGGTTCTTAGTTTTAAAAATATTAATGTTTAAAAACTACTGACCTCTTACAGGTAGATAATTATGGTTTTTGTGGAGAGAAGTTTGGTAGGAATGCCATGGGGTTAGGGTTTCTAAGAAAAGGATTGAATGCACATTATAAAAAAAAAACCGCTAATTTACTAATCCCGCATGCCTTTGCTCTTTGGTTTTTTTTCAGACAAGTTTTCACTATGGAGTTCAAACTGCCTCGGCCTCCCAAGTGCTGGGATTACAAGTGTGTGCCACATGCCTGGGTCATTTACTGATCTCTAAACTTACTGTGCTGCAAAGTGACTTAACTAGATAAACGATAAATCGAAAGGGATAGGCGTTATTGTTTTGTTTTGGTACTAGGAATTAAACTCAGGACCTTGTATTCTTAAGGCAGGGATGATGCCACTGAGCTCAATGCCAGGGCCAGGGGTTATTTTCAATGTGTTTGTTCAACGGATCTTTCTGATTTCTTTTATTTCAATTTAATTACATGTTTCTGTATGTTTAATTACACTGGCTTCATTATATATTCTTTCCTATTATTATCGGATAATAAATGAGGCCTTAGAAATTTCCAACTGGATTTATTTTCTTCCTTGGAAAAAGGCAGAACACTTCTAAACTTACTAATTTTTCTAAATTACTCTTGATTGCCTTTCTTTTCCCATTTTGTTTGTTAAAACATGACAACAAAGTCTTGGATCAACACTGTCTAGATTTCTACTTTCAATTCCTGTGAAAGGAGGAAAAAAAGACATGTACATGATCTCATTAAACTGTAATAGCTTTGCATAGGAGATGTTATTATCCTGATTGACTTGTGATGGGATTAATATCAACAGAGCAGCAAACATAAGACCAGATGTATGTCCCCAGATACAATAGTCTGGGCCAGGACTCTGCACTGGTGCTGAGCCACAGCTGCCTCCCCAGAGACCAGGGACACTCCTGGAAGTGTTTTGTTTTCTGAGGCAGAAAGTCCCTTTGTATGAACTTGGCATGTTGTCAGGTAATCCAGAATGCGCTTGTCTATTTCGTCCCTTGCTTATGGGGGGGAGGCAGCGGAGTGAGGGAGGAAAAACAAAGGCACTTTCGAGAATATCACTAAAACATATGTTTCTTATGATCAGGATTTTTTTTTAAAGTTTGTTTTGGTTGAGATTTCATCACTTATTAATCACTTTTTTTTGAGACTGGGTCTTGCTATGTATGAGATACGATAGAAAAATTCAGTTAATATTTAAATTTTAAGAATTATTACAGTAAGATGCATTGCCACTAACTGCCCTCAAAATACTGTCCCTTGTTTCATTATTCTGGCCATTTTCTAAAGCAGTTTTGATGTTCTCTTCTATGAGTGTCTTTAGCTATGCTGTTGTACCTGCCTTTATGTCCTGAATCAATTAAAAACATTTACCTTTCACAGTCATTTTAACTTTGGGGAAAAGCCAGAAGTTACATGGTATCAGATCTAGTGAATAAGATAGATGAGAACACACCACATTTTATCAGGTTGCCTTTCCTTTGGATTCTCTGGTTTTTTAATCACGTCTTGTAAAGACACTCAGAAGATGAGGATTGCTTCAGAAAGTGACAAGAATGATGGGATAAGTCTATTCAAAGCAAAAGGGATTAAAAGCAATGTGCCTTTTATTGTAAAAAACTTAAAATTGAGATGTTCACCATATGTTTGGATCACCCCATATAATCTAGGCTGGCCTTGAACTCACTATGTAACTCAGGTTTTCTTCAAACTCTTGAACCTCTTGTCTCAGACTCAAGTGCTGGGCTGAGAGGCATTTGCCACCATGCCCAAAATATTAAACCAGGTTTGCATTACATCGTAATGTTACAGAGGACACAAACAAGTAACATTTGGTCTGTTCGAACTATTTTGTCAAAAGACATCAGGAAAATGAGCCAATGGGTGGGAGAGCAACTTTATTTTATCTTTGTGCTCTCCCATGAGCCTCTGCCCAGAAAATTGAAGAGCTTATGATTGTCACGCAAAGCCTTCCCTTGGTGAAGCCTTCCCCAGTGACTAAAGCAGATGAAGGGACAACCATCTACCAGAGCAAAAGCCAGTTACCCTGCAGCCCTTTAGAGCAGGAAGCTTTGAGCATCAGCACTGTCACCACGCGTCCTTCCCTGCTGGGTTGCTGCGTAGTGAAGGGACAAGTGAAGAGAGAGCATCACACGAAAGACTGAAGCCAACGGAGAACTCCTTTATCTAATAAGCAATAATGTGAATACTGCTTTTTTACTATGTGTTTCCTTACTTTTGCTGAATAGTGGCAAGTACAGTCTGAAGGTTTTAAAAACATTCTACTTTGGTAGATGAAGGGAAGATATTTGGGGCAGAGGGGCTGGCAATGGTTAAACACTGTTGAAACAGATCACGACTTGCTGTAGTCTGTTGTTTTCCTCCTGTATGCTTTAATCAGTGCTTTGATAATGAAAATAGATTTCACAGAGTAGATGTAAAATCAGTTCTCTTATCTTCAGGAAGTTTTATTGAAAGATAAAGGTAACAACTAATTTAGAGTGTTGCTCGTTTATTATTATTAGATTTGTTGAGACAGGGTCTTGCTATGTAGTTCAAGCTGTCCTTGAGCTCAGTAGGTAGCCCAGGCTGGTCCTTCAAATTCTCTTTCAACAGTCCTCTTGCCTCAGTCTCCTGACTGCTAGGATTACAAGGCCTGTGCTACCATGCTCACAAGGTGCTCATTTTAGTAAACAAACTCTTGCATTTATTTCCCCGAATAGCCTTAAATCCAAGGTTAATAGTTATTGTCATTCCCATGATGGGTATGTAGTTCAGGGATAGAGGACCTACTGAACACTCAGTTCAGTCGCCAGGACCATTTCATTACCCAAAGGAGCATTTGTTTTATGAGTATTTTGTGCCTATTCCCTATGTTCTTTTTGATATTTGTAGAACTATGTCCAGAAGTCTCATTTACAAACTAGTCTTTGCCAAATGGATTTATGAAACATTACAGTCATTTTGTTAATTCAGCATAAGCATTTTCTAGATAATAAGTTCACTTTTCTTTTTCTTGAATTAAATTCATGATTATAATCCCAGAACTCTGGAAGCCTGAGACAGGAGAATCGCAACTTCAAGTTCAGACTGGGCAACTTAGAGATTTAGTGAGAACTTGTATTAAAATCAAATATAAAAGGGGGCTGGGGATTGTGTAGCTTAGTATGAAGGCCCTGGGTTCAGTACCCACTATACAACAAGCAAGAAACAACCCTCACACCATTTTAAAGAACACAATTCAATGGTTTCTACTACATTCACAGTGTATACTTCTATTTGGTTCCACAATTTTTATTCCTGCCAAAGTAGACCCCATTCTCTGTCCCTCTGGCTCCTTGCAACCACTGATCTGTGAGAGAGATCTTAATTGGCAGATTCATAGAGTAGCTGGATATAAACAAGGTCAACACTCAAAAGTCAATAGTCTTTCTATACATGAATAACAGATTCACTGAAAAACTGGGGAATAATTCTTTTCAACAGAGCATCCAAAAAAAGAAAAAAGAAATATCTAGGGATCAATCTAGGAAAGGAGGTGAAAGACTTCTACTTTGGAAACTACACACACTCTGAAAAAGGAAGATCAAGGGCCAAAGATGTGGCTCAGTGGTGCTGCATGGCTACCTGGCAAGAGCAGGTCCTGAGTTCAAACCCTGGTACTGAAACAACAACAACAAAAAATACCAAAACAGGAGATCTAGAGCACAATGACAAGATCAAGTGCATTCAGGATGGTAAGGCCATAGACTTGAGAGCATATCAGAAAATGGAAAGATAGCCTTTCTTCCTGTGTAGGAAGAACCATATTATTAAAATGAACATATTCTCAAAACTGTCACATAGATTCCATATAATTGAAATCCCAACAGTATATTTCACAGAAGTGGAGAAAATAATCTAAAAGTTCATTTGGAACCAGAAAAGACCTAGAAGAGAAAAACAAATTTTAAGAAACAAAGACATGACAGGGGGATCACACTCCTCAATTTGAAAGTACTACAAAGCCACTGTGGTAAAAAGCAGCATGGCACTGACAAAGAAAGGGACCCAAGGATCAATGGAACAGACTAGAAGATGAAGAAACAACTCCAGACATATTAAGCCTCCTCATCTTCGACAAAGCCAAACAAACTCAATGGAAGAAAGACAGCCTTTTTTTTTTTTTTGCTTTTCGAGACAGGGTCTCGCTTTGTAGTTCAGGCTGGCCCTGAGCTCACTATGGTGCCCAGGCAAGCCGCCGCGAACTCAGCAATCCTCCTGTCTCTGCCTCCCGAGTGCTGGGATTACAGGCCTGAGCCACCACGTCCGGCATTGTGGTATGCGGTGTTGATTGTTGGTGGGCGTGTCTCCACACCCAGCATTATATGTGGTTACCGGGGATCGAACTCAGGACCTTGCGCTTGCGAGGCAGGCGCCGGAACCACTGAGCTAACCCTCCGGCCCCGAAAGACAGCCTTTTTAATAAATGGTGCTGAAAAAACTGGGTTTCAA
>PVIC010028371.1:0-23238 GCA_004025085.1 Thryonomys swinderianus
CCCCTCCCCCTCCCTCCCCCTCTTCCTCTCCTTCTCCCTTCCCCCTCTCCTTCTCTCTCTCCTTCTCCCTCTAGGATATCCCTGAGAATTTTTTTTTACAGTTCTGGTTTGATGGGCTTTCATTTCTTTTTCTTTAGTGCTCCTTATCATGGGAAAGAACTGACTTTCCATAAATTTCAAAATAGTTTACAGGGTATGTTACCCTGACCCTCTGTTGGATGTTGTCTTCTTTTAGGGCTTGAAACACTTCACTCTAGGCTCTTGTGACCTTTAACATTGGTTTTAAGAAATCTGCTGTAATTCTAATGAGTTTACCTTTGTAAGTTACTTTCTTTTTCTTTTCTCTAAAAGCTTTGAAGACTATCGCTGTGTGTTGAACTTCTTGAATTCTTGACAGCATTGTTTTTTTTTTTTTTTGCAGTACCGGGAATCAAACTCAGGTCCTTCTGCTTCCAAGGTAGGCTCGGTACCTTGAGCTAAATCCCCAGCCCAAGGACTTCTTGAATTCTTGACTGTGACATGTTATAGAGAAGTTCTCTTCTGATTGGAGCTGTTTGCAATTCTATATGCCACTCTCATCTACGTGTTAATTCTTTCCCATACTTGGAAAGTTTTGCTCTATTATTTCTGTAAACAGGTTTTAAATGCCATTTGTGCTGTCTTCTGATTTTTCACTAATTCCAGTAAACCTTAGTCTTATATACATGTATGTATATTTGCTTTAGTTTTTTGAGAAAGGTTCTTGCTTTGTAGCTCAGGCTAGCCTTGAGCTCACTTTGTAGCCCAGTCATCTTAACACACAGTAATCCTCCTGCCTCTGCCTCCCGAGTGCTGGGATGACAGACCCACCACGCCTGGCACTGTGGTGTGTGGTACTGATTGCTGGTAGGTGTGAGTCACCACGCCCAGCATTCTATGTGGTTACCGGGAATCAAACCAGGGACCTTGTGCTTGCTAGGCAGGCACCAGAACCACTGAGCTAAATCTCCAGCCTGAGACTTCTGTTTTTAAGAGTAACTTTCAGCACTTGCCCTGGGTCTGCTGGGCAGTTGCTCTGGAGCTCCTCACACCACATTTCAGTCCCTGCAGCGGCTTCCTGGGAGTTCTGCTTCTGATGATGGAGGGTCCCGGGAGCTGCCCGGGCCCCCTCCTTGCCCTGTCCCCGACTTTCCCCAGACCTGTGGCACTGGGTTAGACTATTTGGAGGGAGACCAGAGTGCAGATAAACCCAGCTTTGTGTCCTGGCCTGGCCTTCACTCTGGCTGCAGAGCTCCAGGCCGCACCCAGGTCCACTCCAGCTCGGAGCACCTTCCCCCACCCTTTGGGAATTACCATCTTTTTTTTTTTTTTTTTTTTTTTGTGCTTTTTGAGACAGGGTCTCGCTTTGTAGTTCAGGCTGGCCCTGAGCTCACTATGGTGCCCAGGCAAGCCGCCGCGAACTCAGCAATCCTCCTGTCCCTGCCTCCCGAGTGCTGGGATGACAGGCGTGAGTCCGGCATTGTGGTACGCGGTGTTGATGGTTGGTGGGCGTGAGTCTCCACGCCCAGCATTATATGTGCTTACCAGGGATCGAACTCAGGACCTTGCGCTTGCGAGGCAGGTGCCAGAACCACTGAGCTAACCCTCCGTCCCAACCATCTTTTTATCTTTTTGTACTGTAGGAATTGAATCCAGGGCCTGGGACACAGGATACGAGTACCTGACCACTGAGCCATACTCCTAGGCCACTGTAACTTTTTGTTGTAAAATGCTTGAATTGATTTTATGAAATAGTTTGACATTCTTTTTGAAATTAAATTTTAATCAAAGTGTTACTTGAAAATAATTTATAGTGTTAAAATGCTTGTTAACAAAAGCTGATACTGGGCTGTGATTTAGCTCAGTGGTACCGCAGAAGGACTCAAGTTTGATCCCTGGTACCGCAAAAAAAAAAGACAACAGAAAAAGAAAAGGCTGATGGCAACTCACCCTTTCTTTTGCTTTCCTTCCTGTTTTCTTTCTTCTATCTGCTGCTGTTGTTGCTGCTGTTGTTCTGGGGTTGAATCTAGGGCCTTGTGCATACTAGGCAAGTGCGGACCACTGAGCCACACCCCAGCTCTTTTTATTGTATTTAAGACAGGATGTTGCTAAGTTGCCCACGGTGGCCTCAAAGGCATGACCCTCCCGCCTCAGGCTCCCGAGTGCCTGGAATTACTGCCTTGTGCCCGTCGCCGTGCTGTTCCTCCCTCCCCTTTTCCTGCTCCCCAGATGCTCCGCGGTTGCAGACAGCCACGCCAGCAGCAGGTCTCCGGGCAGGGTGCTGGGCCCTCCTCTTCTTCGCCCACTCACCTGGCTTCCCAGGGGCACCGCTCTCATGCCTTGTATTAGATCCCACGGCTGTGGGTCCTCATTGTCCTTCTCCATCCATTGCCTCACTTTGGTGGCCTACGTGTTGCCACAGGAACATGATCTTGCACATGAATTTTTTTGAGACAGGGTCTCGCTTTATAATTCAGGCTGGCTCTGAGCTCACTATGGAGCCCAGGCAAGCCTCGAACTCAGCAATCCTCCTGCCTCTGCCTCCCGAGTGCTGGGATGATAGGCGTGAGCCACCACGTCCGGCACTGTGGTGTGTGGTAGTGGTCATGAGCCTCCATGCCTGGTATTATTCTATGTGGTTACCAGGGACTGAGCCAGGGTCTTTGTGCTTGCTAGGCAGGTGCCAGAACCACTGAACTAAATCTCTGGCCCCAATTTTTTTTTTTTTTTTTTTTTTTAGGTAAGGTCTTCTTTGTAGTTCATACCGATGGGTTTTCATGTGGATGTGAGGCTGGGAGGCGAAGCCTGATGGGAAGAGGTGGGTCACCGGGGACACGGCCTGGTCTGTCCACTCTGGGGCCCTTGACCTCTCTCTGCTTCCTGCCACCCTGCCGCCATGGCTGTCCCTTCTCTGCCATGACACCTGCCTTGGAACCAGCTGGCTCTGGACTGCAACTTCTACAAACTCTGAGCCCAAATAAACCCCTCCTCTAACTGTGGGTATCGAGTATTGTGTGTCAGCTCTGACCACACTGGCAGGGGTGACAGGGCGCGCCAGGGCAGCAGGAGCAGGGCCTCAGAAGTGGCGACTGCACGGTGTCTGCTCTGCGGGGCTCGGGAGCCAGGCTGCGTCTTCCGTGAAGCTGATCAGGCCTGGCTGCCTCCCTGGCTCGCACGGCATTCCAGGCTCAGGACTCCTCTGCCCTTGGTCTCCTGCCAGGCAGAGTACCCCGCAAGGAGTGGGCTGGGGCAGGGGTTCTGGGGCAGGGCGGCACAGCTCCAGGAGGTATTAGGGGCTGGCCTCGGGGAGATGCGAGGGCCCAGGGCCTGAGGGAGGACATCGAGGCTAGACTCGCTGCGCTCGCAGTCCAGGAGTCCAGGTGTCCTCCCTGGGCTTGGGGGGCGGGGCGGGAGCCTGGGCAGAACAGGGCAGGAGCAGGGCGCCATCTATTGTCCCTGGGGCTGGGCCGGGAGAAGTCCTGCAGCTGGCCCAGGCCCAGGCCGGCTGCGTGGGTCCTGCACTGTGTGCCCTCAGGACGGACGGGCAGTGCTAGGTGACCAGGAGGCAGGGCAGTCTCGGATGAGCACAGAGTCTCCTTCCAGTACTGCCCAAGGTTTGCCAGTGACGAAGGGATGGTTTGGGCAGGGAGGGGCGGGGAAGGAGGCCCCAGCCGGCCTCTGGGGACCCGGAAGACCTTGGGCTGGTCCCAAAGGTTCTGCTGAAGCCTGGTTCCCGCCCTGCCACGAGCTCCCTGGGTACGGTTGGTTCAACCCTCATGAGAAGCCCCCCACCCCTGTGCCAGGGTCCTGGCTGCTGGGCCTTTCTGGGGCCTCACTGGCGTCCTGGTCCACCGGGGGGAGTGCGCTGAGTCGGGAGGCCCTCACGGCGCTGCCCGTCTGCCTCGCCTGTCTGAGGAAGGGAACTAGGGCCAGGACAGCTGCGTTTCGCTAGGACCTGAAGGCACCTCGGGGGCCTGCGATGGGCCAGAGACAGCCAGGGCGTGCGGTGCCCGACACCTGCTCGTGCCCAGCTTCCCACCTGGCAGGTCCTGACCCGGAGAGGTGCGCGCTGTCCTCAGCGCTTCCTGGCTAGTGACCTTGGCACTGTCAACAGCCCCAGGGGCCATCGGGTGTGGGGAGCGAGAGGCCGGGGCGGCCTGGCAGACACAGGGCTTTACCATGCCCACTGTGTCCCGGAGCATTTGTCGCGCAGAGCACCAGTCGCGGCAGCTTCCGTGAGCGCTGCTGGCTCCGGCATTCCCGCAGCCCGGGAACTACAGGTGGGAAACGGCACCGCAACCATCGTGTTCCTAAGCCCGAAGCATTTCCGGAGCTAAGTTCAGAAGGTGCCTGCACGGCGGAAGGCAGAGACACAGCGCGCACACGGACGTGAAGGGTGTGCGAACGCAGTTTACATCAACAGGGATCTTACAGGGAGCTGGCGCCAGAGTCGTGGTGCACACACGGTCCGCCCCGTGACTCCGGCTCGTCCCGCTGACCTGCTTCGCCGCCGACACCAGGAGGCCGTCCCCAGAGCGCCAGGACCCAGGAAGGGCAGTGCCCAGGCTGGGAAGCAGCCCGGAAGGTGGTGGCGCTCATGAGGCATGCATCACTCGGTGAGACCGAGACGGCAGGTGCCCAGGATGGCAGACCCACCGCGGCGGGCCCCCAAGGCGCTGAGGGCAGGCTGCTCCTAAGGCATGTGCCACCCACGTGCGCAGGCTCTGCCATGCCTGCTGAAGCTGGGGTCCCACAAACGGCTTCCTGTGCCTCTGGGCCACTATGGGCATCTGGCCACGGGGTCTCGGTTCACAAAGCAGTGAGTCGCTACCTGCCTCTCCCCCTGGGCGCTGTGGGGCGGGCTGAGGGCCCCCGCAGGCTCCGCCTGGTCCTCCTTTGCCTCAGAGCTTCTCATGTCTTCCCCAGAACAGAAAATCTGCAGATTCAAACACGTGGGCAGTGGTGAGAGCCCAGGCTGTGGGCAGACCGCCGCCCAGCATGCCGACCGCCTCAGCACGCGGGACGCGGGAGGCCCAGGCCCAGACCCGCTGCAGGCCCCGCACGGCTGTGTCCACAGGGCCAGCGGCAAGAGACAGCGGCTGCGTCTTGCTCTCCGGCTCCGAAGCCTGAGCTGGGAGTTCCTGCTGTGCGGACACACGTGTGGACTGGCCACAGGGGCAGCCGCCACCCACCAGGGCTCACGGACTCTGCTCCTCCCTCCCCGCAGCCTTGAGCGCCGCCCCAACTCCCGACATGACCTGACCCGACCCTGCTGCGGGCGGGGCCGCGGGAAGCTGGTGCTCCTCACCCTGGGGGCTCTGGGCCTCGGTGGCCCCAAGCCCGCTTCCCACCCGTCTCGGCAGAGACTCACCGCAGCGACTCCCACCGCTCTTCCTCGGTTTGGTTCTCCGGACTCTCACTCCCATGAGAAGCCAAACAAAGACCTGGAGAAAACAGGAAGCAAAATTATGCGGCAGGGTCGGTGGCGGTCTCCTGTCCTGCACCCAGCCTGCCCTTTGTCAGTGAAACGACTGTAGATTCACAAGGGTTGTGAGAGTGACGCAGGGAGGTCCTGGGCCTTTCGCCTGTTTGCTCCAACGTAACCACTTACAGGATACAGAGTAGGACAGTCCTGTGCTTTCACTTTTTTTTTGAGACAGGGTCTCGCTGTGTAGTTCAGGCTGGCCCTGAGCTCACTCTGTAGCCCAGGCAAGCCTCGAACTCAGCAATCCTCCTGCCTCTGCCTCCCGAGTGCTGGGATGACAGGCGTGAGCCACCACTGTGGTATGTGGCATTGATGGCTGGTGGGCGTTGAGTCCCCACGCCCAGCATTGTATGTGGCTACCGGGGATCAAACTCAGCACCTTGCGCTTGTGAGGCAGGCGCCGGAACCACTGACCTAAATCTCCGGCCCCAAAAGGAGCTCTTTTATACTGTTAGTGGGAATGTAAACTACCACATTCACTATGGAAATCAGTTTGGAGTCTTCTCAAAAAAATAATGATTCTTTTTGAACCAATTATTCCCCTTCTAGGTATCTCTCTGAAGGTAAGTGATGCATAGATACCTTTTTTTTTTTTTTGCTTTTTGCTTTTTGAGACAGGGTCTCGCTTTGTAGTTCAGGCTGGCCCTGAGCTCACTATTGTGCCCAGGCAAGCCGCCGCGAACTCAGCAATCCTCCTGTCTCTGCATCCCGAGGGCTGGGATTAATAGATACCCATTTTTATAGCAGCACAATTCATAATATTTAAATCTGGGAAGTGGCCTCTATGCCCATCAGATAAATTGATAAACAGTTTGTGCATTTATACACAGGGTGCTACTCTGCCATAAATAAGGGTAAACTTAAGTCACTTGTGAGAAAATGGATGCATCTTGAAACCATCGTGTTAAGTACAATAAATCAGACACACAGCTTAAATATTGCCCAGTTTCTCCTATGTGAGAAACCCACATGTAAATAAACAGCAAAATAAAAGCCTTATACTAGGAAATAGCAGGATAGATAGCAGGACCAAGAGATGGAGGGAAGGAGGTGGCAAAGGAGGCGAAAGAAAAGAAAGGAGACATATTCTGTACACGTCCCGGCTCTCACACAGAATGTGACCATTGTGCACTACGTACATGGACCGATAGCAATAAAAATGAGACAAGAGCATATTCCCAGTGATGAAACCTCCTCCCGCGAACGGTTCCAGAATCTCCCAAAGCTCCTCAGGCTGGAGACCTGTGGGTTTTGCGGACATTGGCATCAAAACTGTAACAACTCATCACAAGGCCAGTTGTGCCTTGAGGGCAAAGAGCAGCCAAAGAGAAAGGAGGAGCAGGCCCAGAAGGGGGGCAGACCTGAGCTCCTCCCTCAGGCGCTTCTCCGCCAGCTGCCCGGGAAACCGTCCGCTGCTCCCCGCCTGGCGCCTGCACTGGACCAGAGGCCTCGGCCGAGCACCTCGCACCAGGCACAGGGGCCCGGGGAGTTACCTGTCATCACACGCTCTGGTCTCTTCTCTTGTTGAACAAAAGGCACTTAACGATTTGTCATCTTTTGTCCTTTGGGTACAGATCCAGTCCTGCTGCACACACAGTGAAACCAAGAGAAAACACCCTTGCTGTTTCCTGAGGAAGAGGCTTCTGGAGCCAGCCTGTGGGCGGGTGTGCGTGTGTGTGTGTGTGAGGTGTGTTGTGGGCCTGATGCACGCTCCCCCGGGGGCTCCGGCACCTGCTGCCTCCCCAAGAAGACACCCCGCAGGCTGCTCAGAATGCCCCTGGGACCCCACCTGGGTCTGCCCTGCTGCTGTAGAGTGAGCGCCAGTCCGGGTTGGCACATGGCTGGCATGTGTCCCGCAGGCTCCATGTATCCACAGCCGGGTCCTCAGAGTGGGGCCCTGGTGAGAGGGTGGCGCCCTCACCATTCAGGGCGTCATACTGGGCTCTGGGAACTCTTGTGAGAGCACTGTGTTTAAAAGGGCAAGGCTGTCCCTCCTCTGAGGCGTCCTGCCTGCCACAGGACTGCTCCCTCCGGCAGTGCCCCCACCAGGCCCCCCTCTACCTGCTGACACGGTGCAGGACTTCCTCGCCAGAGCCGAGGAGATCGGTATGCCACCTCCGAACTCTGAGCCGCACAAACCTCTTTGATTTATCAAGTCCCTACCCCAGGCACTCTGTTACAGCGATGGAGGACAGACTAATACAAACTGCGCCCCCATGGGGGCTGATCGAGTCCTAGACTCTCTGCCTGTGGTAGGGGCTGCTGCATGACTATGGCCCTCAGGAGACAGAAGAGGGAAGGACTCTCATGGGCCTTTTCGAGGGAGCACGGCCTGCTCAGCTTTGATTCTGCCCTCTGGCTCCTAGAACCAGGAGCCTCATTTCTTCTGTTCTAAGCTGCCTAGCTGAGGTCAGTTATGGAAGCCTCAGGAAGCTCCTGTGTGGGCTCTACCTGTAGCCTCTAGTGCTTGGGATGTGCCAACTGGCTCATCAGGCCCAGTTGTGCCCGCCGTCCTTGGGCAGTGGGTACCAGGCTGTGGCATTTCTGGCTCAGGCAACATGCTGGAAGGGACCTGAGTGCTGGGGCAGACGTGCGGCCAGTGCCTGCGGTCCCTGAGAGGAAGAACTCGGGTGGACAGAGGCCCTTATGGAGGGGCCACCGGAGGGGCCTCCTTGCTGTGGGAGGAGCAAGCCAGGTCCCCAGTCCACACAGGGGCCGCAGAAGGGCAGCTTCCCTGGCAAGATCTGGTGCCCTCTGGACACCTGCTGTAGCCCAGACCCTGAGTGTCCATTGAGTCCCCGAGGGTGGTGGTGTTGGGAGCCCAGGGGGGGATACCGGGCCCCGACGCCCCTCTTCCTGGCACGAGCTGAGGGCTTTGCTGTGCCACAGGCCTAAAAGCAGCAGTCAGCCCAGCACAAAGCGAACCTCAAGTTGGAGACAAGGCCACTTCCCTTTCTAAGGGTCTTGGGTATTTCCTGGGTGACCCAAGCTGGCCACTGCCTGACATGCCGCCAGGCTTCGGGGGCTCCCACCTACCTTCTCCCGGCTGCTGCGCGGTCAGGAGTGGTGGGCCGCCCGCGCAGGGCTGTCCTGTGGTTGCAAAAGTTCCCCGCCGGGTCCATCTGGTGCTAGAAGGAGACAGGGAGGCTCCGGGCAGCTGCTGAGGCTCCAGGGCCCCGCCGTCCACCTGGCAGCCTGGTCACCTCCAGGATGAAGAACCTGGCCGTCTTCACTTGGGCTCATGTTCATGCCAGCTGCAGGGAGGAGGTTGGGCTGGGCGGGGCCCCTCGGGTCCGGACAGTCCCGGGCCGGGCTGTGTGTGCCCCAGGGACCGTGGCTGCAGCACCCAGCCCGCGTGTGCAGACTGACCTGGTCTGCTCACGGGCCTGCCCGGGCCCTCCCTCTCCGCATCAGCGGGCACAGGGCCGAGCCCCCACCTGGTGCCCCACAGGGCAGGGCCACGAACACAGACCACGAACTGCTCGGGGAAGGCCGGGTGGCTCCTCCCTGACCACTGGGACCCCACACTCCTCTGCGGTCCTCACACGGAAGCCGGGGCCTGAGCGCCCACTCACAGACGATGTCCGTCGGGGAGTTAAAGTTGCCGATACTGAAGCACTCTCAGCCGCGTCCATGAAGAGCTCGATCACCCAAGCCCTCTGCTTCTTCTTGGCTGGCTGGGGACAGTGCTGGAGGGGCGGACGGCTCCGCTGGCCCTGCTCACACAGCCCACCCACCGGCCCTCAGCATCCCGCCCAGCCTGCTTCGCAGCTGAGGCCCAGGGCTCGGAGTGGCCGCACAGCACTGCCCGGCAGGGCATAGATGCGGCCTGGGAGCCGTGTCCAGCACAGCAGGCTCGAGGCGAGGCGAGGAGCGGCTCCACGGTTGTCCTTCAAGGGCGGGAACGGGGTCTCTCTGACGGCCCAGAGCCATCCTGCCACCTGCTCGGTGCCCATCAGGGCTCCCCGGGGCCTGGCTCAGGTAACTCCGTCTCAGCCTCCAGGCCAGGGAGCTGACAGGAAGGGGTGCCGGGGCCCCCACGGACTCTGCCTGCCTACTGCACGGGCAGGAGCGTCTTGGCTCCCCCAAGAGACACTCAGTACTAAGCGGAGAGAAGGCCCAGAGACTCCCTCTGGGGCGGCCGTGGCCGCAGGAAGCTCCCCAGGCCCCGCCCGGCCTGTCGAGGGGCAGCCTGCTCCAGTGACCCGGCTGAGCCGGGGGCTCAAGGCTCTGCACCGAGGCTTCCTCCCCATGCATTCCAGCTCCCTGCTCTCCCCTGCAGGGGACCCCGTGGGAGCATGGCTCCCAGGCCAGGCCTCAGAGCCTGCTTCCAAGAGCCTGGGACTAGTGGCCCCGAAGCCCAGGGCTTCACCCTGTGTGCAGTGGAGCGTCCAGTGCGAGCGTCCAGGGTGCTGGCACCGGAGGCCCCTGGAGGGAGACAGGACGGAGGGGTCTTGGCCGGGACAGGCGTGTCCAGGTCAGGGTGCCGGGGCCTCCTGCTGCAGTGAAGAGGCCACCGCTGGACTTCTCATGCGCAATCCCTTCGCTCCTGAAGCTTGGATCACTTCTACTTCCAAGTCCTGACCAGGCCAGAGCAAGGCCGAGGTGCAGATGGGGGTGGGCACCGCCGGAAGCGAGCCCACAGCCCCAGAGAGCGGCCTTGGATGATGTCGTGGGCTCTGGCCAGCGGGGCTGTGTCACTGCAGGACAGGGTGCAGCCGGAGGGGCAGCTGCGTGCTGGGCACGGAGGGGCCCTGTGCGAGCCGCCCTGGGCCGCGCCCGAGGCTCCCGCCCTCCTCACTCACCACGCAGACCTCCGTGGCCACCAGGTAGCACGGTCGGCTGGGCCACTCCACGTAGGGCTCTAGGTTGTTGGACTTGTCGCCGAAACAGGGCTGGAGAAGGCACGCCGGGCCACACTGGGTCTGCCAGAGACTGAGAACGTGAAGCCACTCGTGGCCATAACAATCAGGACGGTGTGGAGCCGCGATCCACCTAGAAGCATCAGTGCCTCATACGTATCATTCGGTGGGTTTCCCGAATGTTCAAAGGTGTGACTTGAAATGGGGTGCATTCACACGCGCGCGCGCACGCACACACACACACACACACACACACACACACACACACACACACACACGGCAGTCCTCATTATTCCTGGGATCCGGCAAGCGAATGTGCCTGCGCCCTGCACCGAGCTGCCGCCCCGGCAGCCCACGTGCCCGTGCAGCAGTGCTGTGTTGTCAGGACGGTCGCTGCGCGCAGGCCGTGCCTCTGGCGGACGCCGCACGGGATGCAGCTCTGCCCTCTGACCCGGGCTGTCAGGTGTCCCAAGTACGTGTCTCCCACCTGCGCCCCTCCTCCAGTTCTGGTGCTTTGGGGCCCCCCACGCACGCTGCTGATGCGGGGTTAGGGCTCTGAGCACACAGAGGGGTGCGTCCCACAAGCCGGGAGACACGCGCCACTCAGGTGTAAGCCACGGAGCACTGTGACTTGGGCGGAACCCAGACACACACACACTTAACTCAGTGCCCCTCATCGGCTGCCCCGTGACGTGCGGGGCGAGAGGCTCCCGCCTCCTGCGGGCACGGGTCTGGGCACACAATGACCATGAAGAGGTGAATAAGCAGGGCCAGCTCTCGGGAGCTGTGTGTCTATGCCAGATCACCATATATATTTCCATTCTTCACATTAACTTTTTCCTGTGTCGTAAAGTACCCTTTGGAAAGATATTTTTAAATTGATGTAGAACAATTCACACTGTATACATATATTATCATTTAAAGATTAAACCTAAGCTAGCTTAAATGTGCATGTTATAACTGCTGATATAATTTTCAGGAGGTGGGAAGATGGAAAGAGGGAGCTATTAATTCAAAAGATGTCAAGGAAGAAGGAAAAAATAAAGAAGATGGACAATGAACTGTACAACAGAGGACAGTAAGAACAAATTCTTATAGTCAGTAGTTTGAATCATTGTAATTTTTTAAAAAAAATCCTGGTTCTTGTCATTTTTCAAAAGACACATTCTAAACTCAAGGATATAAGAAAAAAGGAAAATGTATATGTAATAAATATTATGAGACTATTCAGATGGGGCCTGATGATTAATGATTGCCTTAATGATTTTTTGATTTTACAAAGGGCTTTCCTGGACACAACTCTGTTGCAAGTTGAGGGACATCTGCATTAATATCAGAAAAAAATTGATTTCAAAACAAAAAGGAAAAGTGACTCTAAAGCAAAAACATTGGAAAAGAACTGTAATTACAAAAAGGCAAGAGGTTGGGCTTGTCGGGAGCACGCGCTCAAGAGCAAAGCAGTGTCAGAACAGGAAGGCACTAGAAACACTGAGAATCTCTGCAATACCGGTGAAGAAGCAAAAGGAGAAAAAAATAACAAAGTATTGCCGGGCGTGGTGGCTCACGCCTGTCATCCCAGCACTCGGGAGGCAGAGGCAGGAGGATTGCTGAGTTCGAGGCTTGCCTGGGCTACACAGTGAGCTGAGGGCCAGCCTGAACTACAAAGCGAGACCCTGTCTCAAAAAAAAAAAAAGTATGAAAGATAAATCAGTTTGGATATGAAGAAGGTAAGAGATACAGTGAACCTTGGTTCACAGACTTAATTTGTTCCACGCGTCTGGGGAAGATTGTCACCCAGTGCGAAGCTCCAGAACAGAAGCACTTGGGAACCACTGGAAAACAGTCAGCCATGAATGTGACTATGAATGTGAAAACTTGTGGGTCTGAAATGTGAAAACTTAGTGGGAATGGCCAAATTCTTGGAAAAATATACATTACAAAACAGGAGGAAATAGAAATCTGTGCGGTCTATAACCACAAAGATAAGCAAAGAAACAAATAAGAAAAATCTTGAACTTGAACAAAAAGTTATTCCTCAAAGAACATAGTAGGTCCAGATATTTCGCTGAAAAAGTCTACATGTCCCAAGAATTTTTAATCCAAAATAAAGAGAAACAGATGCCAAATACTGGCCAAGAATAGGGTCAGAAAGGAAAATGACAGGTCAATCTCAGTCATGATTACAGTTGCAGAAATTCTAAACCAAACATTAGCACACTGAATCTAGGGATGAGTGAAAAAGATAATGTTTCCTTTATCCCAGTTTTATCTTAGAAATGCAAAGTTAATTCAACATGGATTAAAACAAAACAAAACAAAAGAAGACAACATGTAGAGGTGTGGAGATGTAGCACAGTGTTTCTGTGCCTTCCTGGCCAGTGCCAGGTCCTGAATTTGATCCCTGGTACAAGGAGGAGGAGGAGACATGTGAATGACAGACCCAGAAAAAGAATTCAATAAAATTCAACAGCCATTCATGGAAGAACGCTTAGCTAAGGAGGAAGGAATAGGGTACTTCCTGAGGCTGACAAAGGGAACCCCAAGCAGCCCACTAGCGAGCGCCGCGCGCCGGGCCTGGGAGGGGCCGTCCTGCTGAGTCAGGGCAGAGAAGGGACAGAGATCAACACTCCGGCCGGCCCTTCGGAGAGGCGCGAGCGGGTTAGCGCTGAGCGCGTGAGAAACAAGCCGTCCTGGCTGGACTGGGTGGAGCTGGTTCTGGGGGACTCAGGACCTCAGCAACTCAGGGACTTACAGGCACGCACAGGTCCCCATTGCTCACGTCATTTTGTATCACTGGAGACTCTTCTGCGACTATGACAAAAATGAAAAAACAAAGCTTGGAGAAGGGAGACAAAACTGTCTTTCTCAAGTGATGTAACTTTCTACAAGGAAACCCAAAGGAATAAAATACACATTAATATAATTAATAAAGGTTTCAACATTGTCAAATACCAAATAGATATATAAAAATAAATTGCATTATGTCACAGTAGCAAGCAGACAGGAAATGTAATATATACATAGTTGAAGTAATGACTGAATACAGAAGACTGTGGTCATATATTTGAGGACATATGTACTTTTAAAATATCTAGAGGGCCAGAGATTTGCTCAGTGGTTCCAGCGCCTGCCTAGTATGCACAAGGTCCTGAGTTTGATCCCTGGTAACCACATACAACAAAACTGGGCATGGTGGCTCACGCCCACCGGCAATCAGTACCACATACCACAGTGCCAGGTGTGGTGGCTCACACCTGTCATCCCAGCACTCGGGAGGCAGAGGCAGGAGGATTGCTGAGTTCGAGGCTTGCCTGGGCTACATAGTGAGCTCAGGGCCAGCCTGAACTACAAAGTGAGACCCTGTCTCAAAAAAAAAAAAATCTAGATATCTGAAAGTATTTTAAAATAATCTGTACAAATAGATTATTTCATATACAATAGCAAAAACTAGATATAGGCACATAGAGAAAACATGCCAACAAAGTCTGCGTAAGACTTTATGGAGAAATTTCAATTAAGAGACATTCACAAGACCATAAAGATGGGTATTATTTTTATAGATCGGAAGGCTCAGTACCATGCAGGTGTAAATCTTTGTCAAAGGGATCCACATTAATAGAATCCAACAAAGTCTCCATCAGACTTCTGATAGAATTTGACAGATGATTCTAGAATTTAAACAGACAAGCAAAGGGTTAAAAATATCCAACCCAAGCCTACGAAAGAACCCAGGGCGTCTTCTTCCCTGGACATCAGGACTCATTGTCCATCTGTAATGACCAAGGCCATGTGCTCTGACCTGGAGACATGGAAGGGTGTAGGCACGGACCCCGTGTGCAGCATGGACCGCGTGTGCAGCATGGACCGCGTGTGCAGCACGGACCACGTGTGCATGGGCACCACTCCTCATTACACTGGCACGTGCCCTGGCAGTGGTCGCTCAGGGGATGTGTAAACAGTGGCCCAGAAGCAACCAGTATTTACTTTCGACTACATGTCTGCGTGAGGTTGGGTTTTCTTCACCCAAAATAGTGTATGTTGAGAGATTGGATGCAAAAGCGAGACTCTCACTGTGTTCTGTGAAGTGAGGCTTTTTTTTTTTTTTTTGAAGCAGGGTCTCGCTTTCTAGTCCAGGCTGGCCCTGAGCTCACTGTGTAGCCCAGGCAAGCCTCAGGCTCAGCAATCCTCCTGCCTCTGCCTCCCGAGTGCTGGGATGACAGGCGTGAGCCAACACGCCCGGCAAGTGAGGCATTTGTGAAAATATCAAACAGTGCTGCCCAGGGATTGTCTATGGTGGAAATACTGTTATGGTTCATAAAAATATATTAATTATGTAGACATGATCAGTTATTATAGCTATTTGTGGTTTGTTCAAAAGCCAGAGGTTTTAATGGCTAATCTGATAGCGATGGAAACAATTCATAGACGCAGAAGTGCTTTCAGGCCCAGTAATTTCCGTGCATGTGAAAGGGTCCCCGAGAACAAACACCTGCGCAATGACCTTGGGGGAAACGAGCGGCCCAGTTCCCCGGAAGTCGCCTCCGAGGCTCGGGAGCCGGAGCCGGAGCCGCCTCGCAGCAGCCGCCGAACAGCGCCAGCCACGCTCCCCTTAGGGGCGGGCAAGCGGCCCCGGGGAGTCACATGACCATAAAAGTACTCGCAAGTGGGAAGCGACACATGAAAGAGCAGCAGCCTTCCTGGGGTGCCGGCCCCCCTTCTCTCCTGCCCCATCCCTGGAGATTTTCCCGAACTCGGATGAGCAGAGTTCTCCACAAGCTTTCTTTTTTGTTGTCATGACTCAAATGGGCACATCCTCTTTTCCCCATCACTACTTTTTTCTCTTGGGTAGTTGGAAGTACAGAGCTAAAATTGCTTTGCTTTGCTTTTTTGAGGCGGAGTCTACCTATGTCGCTCAGGCTGGCCTGCCTGGGCAGGGAGGGTGCTCAGCCGGACGCCGACGGGCAGGCTCCAGGCCAGCAGGCTCGGGCCTTGGGGCAAAGGCCTGGGTAGAGGGCCAGGACCCATCCCCGGACATGCCGGCTGAGCGCTGTGAGTCAAGGCCAGCAGGAGGAGCCTGAGCAGAGGCTAGACATTAGGGAGGGTGACAGCCCAGAGCACCCCAGTTCCGTGGTCACGGTCAGAGTGGGGTGTGTGCAGCTGGGGAGACAGGAAGGAGGAGGAAAGACGGGACAGGCTCCTGCTCAGCGCCGGTGGGCCCTGCCTGCTGTCCTGTCCTGGGCCTGGCCAGTGTCACCAGGACTAGTGTTGCCCCCTGCCCACACCCCGGCCCGGCGTGCAGCACAGAGGGGCGTGCAGTGATCCCCTCCAGGCTCAGCCCACACCCGGGCAGGGTACAGGCCCCTCCTCCAAGCCACCTACCTAGAAGGGGACCCTCTCCTGTTGGGGGACAGCTGCTGCTGAAGGAGTTGGCTTCAGGCTGGCTGGATTTGGGGAGCGGGACAGGGCAGCTCCCCAGGGTTCTGGCCCACTGAATAGCACCAGCCCCTGAGCCCACCAGTGACAGATGGGACCAGATGTGTGCCAGGGACCGGCCCGGGCAGTGGCAGGGCAGAGGCTGGCAGAGGAGGCCCTGGTTTCCCAGCTGTGATGAAGCCACCAGACAGACTGCCCAGGACCAGAACAGGACGGGGTGATGCATCTTCAGTATTGCCCGGAGAAAAGGGAAGGAGAAGTGAGCTTCTCTTCCTGTTGTTTTGAAATATAAATCTAGTGGCGTTTTGCGGATTGGGTGTCTGCTTTGCTAGCCTGAGAGCCGAGGGTGCTCTGGTGACGGGCAGCACCCTCTGAGCCCGGATGTCAGGACGCAGAGAACAGGACAGGAGGCTGCTTAGCCCTAACCCTAAACAGAACCCGGAGCTGCAGTGTCAGGTGCGGGGCCCGGAGGGCTGGCCGGGGGTGGGCACCGCAGACTGTCCTGGTGCCCGGCATGGTGAGCACCTTGTCTCCGGGCCCCTGGCCGGCGGGGGATGGCGAGGAAGGCGCCCACCTGGCCCCGGGCGACACACACCTCCCCACCTGCTTCCTGCACACGGCCTGGGAATGCGGCCCCAGCAGCGGCTTTGCCGGCTCCTCACCTTGGCCCCTTGGTACTCCCTCTGGCCGCCGCCCCGTCAGCCGCCAGGCCAGCTCACGCTGCCTCCAGTCAGGGATGGCTTCTCAGGCCGCACCGTCCACAGCTGCCTCGACTTCTGCTGCCTGTGGGCCCGTCTGTCTCTGCCACTGCTGGGCACGGCTCCTCCTGCCCTGGGCCACACCTCACTCCTCTGCGCGCTCTTCCCAGCTCTGGAGCGTCGTTAGCGAGTGGCCTCTGGTCTCCTCCCAGGCTGCCCACGCCCCATCTCCACCAAGGAGCGGCACCCTGGCCGTGCAAGGCCGCCAGGTCCTCCTCGACCCTCCGCCCCTCCCGTGGCCGCTGAGCTCCGTCCTTCTCTTGGCAGCCCTTTCTCCCCTGCCACAGGTCTGCCCACGGCTCTGAGGCCTGGCCTGTGCCATCAGCCTCCACGCACACTGACTCGCTCCTCCTGCAGCCAGCAGCGTGAAGCTGGTCACTGGCACCCTCTCCGTAACAGCTCCTGTGGCTTTGGTGCCTCAAGGCCCGAGTATGCCGCTGGCCAGCGCGATGGCTTCGTGTGCCCTGCTCCCTCGCACTCCGGACGCTCCTCTGGACCCTTTCCCTGCCTCCCCGGGGCCCCAGGAGGCCCGAGCGGGCTTCCCTGCAGCATGTGGTGCTCCTGGCCTGGCACCTGCCCTCGGGAGCCAGAGCTATTGCAGAGACTGCTCTAGTCGCCATCTTGGCTCTTGGACTTCGGCTCCACATAGACAACACAGGGCTGTGCTTCTCAGGCCTGGCGCACTGGGGTTCACGCAGCTGTCGGGCTGGGGTGGACACGGCCCCCGGCTGGAAGCGCTCTTTCCACATGGGCCTCGGGGTCAACTGCGAGGTCAGAGGAGAGCCAGCGGTGCTGTTAGGTGACAGCCACGCAAGGGCCCGGTTTTGAAGAGTCCGCTCCTTGTGCCGCCCCCGAGCACGGAGTCCAGGGTGTGGACAAGCCAGGGGCGCGGCTACACTCGGGCCTTGTCACAAACCAGAGGGCCAGGGACAGCCAGCACTTGCCGCTGCTGAGAACCCACATCTGCCGCTTCAGGAAGTGCCCGG
Organism: Thryonomys swinderianus; assembly: GCA_004025085.1. NCBI lineage: Eukaryota > Metazoa > Chordata > Mammalia > Rodentia > Thryonomyidae > Thryonomys > Thryonomys swinderianus. Next base: position 17,543 of record PVIC010028371.1, read on the forward strand.
GTTGGCCCAGCACCTCGTCCTCCTACCTTGGGCTAAGTCCCCTCCACTGATGGAAGCTGGGGACACGGCCGGGCTGACCTCCAGTGACCTTCCTCGAAGCCGGCCACTCGTGCAGGCACAGGTGGAAGCAGAAGCCAGGGAGGCCGCCTGGTTCTGCTGGGGCCTGTGGTTTCCTCGGACCGTACATCTCGTGGCAAACCCCACCCTGGCTGGACGGCTCTGGCCCTTGTGTCTGCAGCCAGCTGGCCGTGCCCTGGCTCAGAGCAGGCGCTCAGGGACAGGCTTAGCCCTCCTCAGTTTGTCCCGTGTGTCAGCTTCCCGCCACCCCTGCCTCTGGAGGGCAGCATGCTTGGCAGTGTGGCACAGTGCCAGGCTGGGAGTAGGACCTCGAAGTCCACTCTGGGGAGGCAGCCTGTGCTCTGGCAGTGAGAGCTGCTGGGGCGCAGCCGTCAGGCCCTCCCGGCCTCCCTCCGTCCATCTGTCCGTCCGTCCGTCCCTCCCTCCCTCCCTGCCCCCCAGCCCCCAGCCCCCAGCCCCCAGGGACTGCAGAGCTGAGCCCGACCTGCGGGCCCCCAAAGGCGAACTGGCTGCAGCATGCTGCACCCTGCACAGGCAGGCGAGCGGGCACCCGGGTGCTGGGGCGTGGCGGGAGTCCCGGGGTCCAGCCAGCACCGTGCCCAGCCGCTGTGAGGGGCGAGGGTAGAGGGCCGGCCGCCCACTCACTGACGCCGATGGGCGGGGCCGAGGAGGGGCAGAGAGCACTCACGGGCCGCCGCGCTAGCTCCGCAGTTCCCACAGCCGCCGGTGGGGGGAGTTAGCTCCTGGAGACGGCGCGGACGTAGCCTGGGCCCGCCTCATGGCTGTGCCCGGAGCTCTCCGCGGGGCGGTGCCGGCGCATCGCGGCCCCTCCTTCCCTTCTCTGCCCGCCTCCCACCACCAGCGCCAGGGCAGCTGACCGAGCTTGCCAGGAGAGTCAGGAACCACCACAGGCGCGCGGGGTACCAAGCGGTTCACTCTTCGTGCTTCATACGCGTCAGATAATCCCAGTGGCAGCTTGCTCGTCCTTGTAGCCGCCACGCACTCCAGGTGCACGGTGCGCCCGGGCTCTGCCGTGAGCCGCCAGCGAAAACCTCGGATACACGTCGCGCGAAGCAGCGAACGGGCTCAGGCCGCGAAGTGCCTTGCCGAGGCCCACGGCTGTGGCTTCTGCGCCTGGACCCCGAGCCCCGTCTGTCCCCGGGGCCTGCTTACCCCACGGAGGCCTCCCTGCGCGGGAGGGGCACCTGGGCGAGACGCAGCGCCAGCGCCCCTGTGCTGACCGGGCCGCAGGGGCGGGTAGGTGCGGCCACACCGGCTCTGGGCCGCAGCCCCGACGGCGCCTGCCCGCTCACAGGTCAGCCAGCAGCGGGGCACAGGCCCCTGGGACTGCTGCAGAGGGGCTGGGTTCTCATTCGCTGAAGAGCCGCCCCGCTGGCCGGCCGCCTCCGAGCAGGCCCTGCGCTCACCCCTGCCCTCCCACCCTCCCGGCACCCCTCGGGCGGGCGCACCCACAGACCTGCCTCTCCCGCTTCCGGTGTGCGGTGTGCGCCCTCCCCGCCGCTCCTCGGCCGGCCGTCGTCCGCGCAGACACAGAGCAGCCGCCCGCCTGCCCTCGGGAAGCAGCCAGCCGGGCGCCAGCACCTCCCTCAGCCCCTCTCTCCTCCCGTGCGTCCCTCCGCCACCAGCTCCTCCACCCTCGTCTGCGCATCGGGGTGCAGAGAAGGAGAGGAGGAGGGAGAGGAGCCAGGGAGCCGCCCAGGTGAGGTGCCCGGCCCTGCCTGTGGCACTGCGCTTCCTGTGTCCAGGCTGCCTTCGCCGCCTTCCTCTGCTGCGTGTGCCTGCTCAAACCCACTCCGGGGCTCGCTGTCGGGTTCCTCCCGGGACAGCTGACACCGGCCTCCCTGTTCCCCTTGAAGCGTCCCCCTTCCACCAGAGCTTTGGTGCTGTCCACGGGGCCCCTCCGGGGACCCACCCCGCCAAGCACGCAGGGGACACCGGCCCCCTCGGCGAGGCCCTTCCTTGCGTTCCGCCCGCATCCTGGCAGGGGGACAGCCCCGCTCCCCCGTCCCCACAAGTGAAGTCAGGCTTGGGCTCCTGAGTGTCCCCGGGGGAGACCCGGCCAGGAGGCCAGCGCCGGGCCTCGGGCCCAAAGGCACGTGCTACACCTGCTGTCTCCGAGGCCGCCGGGTTCCCGACGCCAGGGCCACGCCCGCCTGCAGCATGCTTTGCTGCCCGTGGCTTGCTCGCAGGTGACCCTGGGGACGGGGCAGGCGGGTGAGCAGGTCTGCCTGGTCGTGGCTGCTGCGCCCGCCTTTGCTCACCCTTTGGCTCCCCTCCCCCAACTGGTCGCCAGGCTGGCTCTGGCAGGATGAGGAGCAGGCCAAGAAGCCTAACGGGTCAAGGACGCAGCCTGCGGAGCCCGGGAGGGCCCCCCACCCCGTCTTCTGCCACCGGAAGCTGGCCGGGGCCAGCGGCTCTGCATCCTGCCCGAGGGGGAGGCGGAGGCGGACCCAGGAGACAGGGTGTGGGCGCACCTGGTCACAGGGCAACGAGGCCCGGCACGCCCCCCAGCTGGCCGGGCGACGCCTCCGGAAGCCCCGCGGGAGGGCTCCGTGCACTCAGCTAACGACTGCAGCGGTTTGGGCCCGAACTTCCTGGCCCGGGCCCGCAGAGCAAGCAAGGGCTGGGTGCCAGGCCGAGGCAGGTCGGGGCCTCCAGCGCATGTGCCACACAGGCTCGTGGCCCGCAGAGGCTGCAGCCCCTGCCTGAGACGCGGGAGCACACACCTGGCAGAGCGGAAGGGCACGCCGGGAGCTGGGCTCTCTCCTGCTGCAGTCCGTCTCCCTCTCCCGGTCGGCGGGGCCCTCCACCGCCAGGCGGCCGACTCCAGGGCCACCCCTGCTGGGGGTCCGCCGCCGGCCTGGCCCTCTGGGCCGCCGTGTAACGCCCACTCCCGTGGGCTTGCGGCGGAGCCAGCCGGGCCGGGCCGTGGGGCCTGCGGGGAGGGCGACGCTGCGACCAAGGCGCGAGTCACCGCGGGAGCCCGGGGCCAGGGCGGCGGGCACAGAGGACCTGAGCCGTGGCTGCTCCCCGAGGCAGTCAGGCCCTCTGCCAGCTGAAGGGGGGCTTCTGACCCTGCAGCTTTGAAGGCCGAGTGGCACACACGCACGCCGTCACAGCACGGGCACGAGGCCGGGCACGGAGGAAAGGGCGCGCGAGCCAGGCCCGCGGCAGATCCGAGCCCGGCCTGCCGTCGACCTCGGTGTCTGCTCCCGGCCCGCGGCCCCTCCTGAGAGGAAAGCAGCCCTGGCGCAGCAACTCTTCGCCTTCGTGCCCAGCCCTGACCCTCCCTCGGAACCCGGCCGCTGCTTCTCTGTCCCGCGTGTCCCCTTGGGGGCAGACGCCCTCCGGACCCCTGTCCCCATGAGCTCGTCCGCAGCAAGTCCCGGCGACCGCCTGCCCCTCCCACTGCCGCCAGCAGACCGGCTCACAGACCCCCTGACGCGAGCGCGGTGGGCCGCGAACCTCCTCAGCGACGGAAGGCTGACCGCGCCTGGGCCTCTCGTCCCGAGGGCGGGGCAGTGCGGCCTCTGCTGCGTGTGCCTGAAGCCGTGTCCGGGGACCAGGCCACGCGTGGCCGTTCCCGCTGGGGCTCCCTCCGGCGCACTCAGAGCCACCGGCCACAGGAGCCCGGGTTGTCGGCTCTGTTTGGGCTGGCCGCTTCCTACACTGTGCTCTTCTCACCCTCCGTGTGCTCCTCCCCACGCAAGGCTGTCCCGCCGTCTTCAGCCTTATTCCCCACCCTTGGCTGAAACGCGCCCTCCGTGGCCCCTGGCCCTGTGCAGCGTCCACCCACAGGCCACAGGCCGCCTCTGGCGTCCATGGGCTCTTCCTCAGCCTTGCTGGGTGCTGCGCCCTGCTGACAGTCCCTTGCTAGCTAGGTGATTTGTAAGTATTTTCTCCCACTGGGTGGGTTGTAGCTTTGCTCCGTCGTTATGTCCTTTGATGAATGAAAGTTCTAATTCTGATGAAGTCAAAATAGAGCTCTCTTTTGTTGCCAGTCTCTTTTAAGAAATCGTTACCAAGTCCATTGTCAAAAAGCTTTCACTCATTCTACAGAGTTTTAGGGTTGTAGCTCTTCTGAGTTCTCATTCGTTTTGAGTTCATTTTGTACATGGTATTTGGTAAGGTTCAGCTTCATTATTTTAAATGCGATATTCATATTCATTGCTTGCAAAGACTATCCCACCAGATCAGCCAGGGCCCGGGTCAAAAACTCATTGCTACTCTCTGCAGGCGGCACTAGGGGTCACTCACGGCCTCTAGCCAAGCGCTCTGGTCTGAATTTCTGTAGAATGGTAGTAATGTCTCCAGTTTCACTTCTGTTCTGAGCAGTTTGAGCCTTCCTTCTGTTCTTCGTAAATGTTTTTAGGTTTGGGTAATCTTAACTGATCTTATCTAGTCCCTGTTTCAGGCACAGGCGACCCCTCTCCCTCCCTCCTGCTAGTTTTGGGATTCACTCTTTACTGCCTGGCCGCCTCCGCGCTCTGCTCCGAGTCCGCAGTCCGCGCACGCCAGGGGTCCGGCATGCTGAGAGCCCAGAATGACGGAGTTCACCCGCCTCCCACCCAAGCCTGGCCCCGGAGTGCAGTCTCCGAACAGGCTCTGGATCCGGCCAGTTCAGCCGTCACCTAGGTGAGGAGAGGGAGTTCCAGCCGCCCCTCCCTGACCCACCTGCTCTCTCTGCCCTGATGGATCTTCCTCTGGTGACTGCTATTGGCTCTTATGCGTGAGTTTTTATATCGCATTTGTTTTAACAGTCTGGGGTTTGCAGAAGCTGAGCCTGTCTACAATTGTTACTTTTTACCCAGGGAGGGGCTGAACTGAAGCCCCTTGTGTTGTCAAAAGGCAGTGGACAGTGACAGCTTAATCCTGGAAACAACCCAGATGCCCATCAACTGGAGACTGGATAAAGAAGATGTGGTTTTTCTATAGAATGGAGTATTACTCTGCCTTAAAGAATGATAAGTTTGAGTCATTTATACTCAAATGGACGTACCTTCAGGACATACTCACAAGTGAAATAAATAGGTCACAGATGTGTAAATATCATATCTGTCCTCTGGTATGAGAACCTGCAGATGTATATGAGTTCTAGAATGTATGATAGTAGGGTAAGGAAAAAATGAGAATTAAATTGCGTCATATACTGGTAAAAATATTAGAAAAGTAGATACTGGGCAGAGCTTTCTAGTATAACACGCGCGGGGAGTAAAGCCCCACCAGAACCCTGTGCTCAGCTGCCCTGGAGGCGCCGGGACATGCGGCTCCCCTCCCCCACGCAAGGCGGGCGGCGCCGCTTGGTTCTTCCCCACAGCCCTGAGAAGCGGACTGAACGAAGCTCCGCGCAGCAGCCTCAGCCAGCTGAGCCCACCGGGAGCAGCCGCGCTGGCACCTGTGCTTGGGATCTCTCCTGCTGTTTCTCTAGGAACAAGGGCCACACTGGACTCTGAGGGGCAGGAGCTGAGCTCAGGGCCTTTCCAAGGTCCTGTCCCAGGCAGTTCTGGTTCCAACGTCATTCTGCTGTGTGCGCCAGCCCTGTCCACTTCGAGCCAGCCTTACGGTCTCACAGATGACTGCATCCACCCCCCCCCCCC
>PVIC010028372.1:0-22674 GCA_004025085.1 Thryonomys swinderianus
GTGAGTCACCACATCCGGTATTGTTGTGGTGGCTACCTGGGGATGAATCAGAGACCTTGCGCTTGCTAGGCAGGTGCCGGAATCACTGAGCTAAATCTCTGGCCAGAAAGTTTTGAAAAACAATTAACAGTAAGGATATAGATCCCTGTAAAGTTATGCATCATCATGGCCTAATTAACATTTGTAGAATGCTTCACATAACACTTGCAGATTGTATACTCAAGTGACCAAGCAGTAGTCACCAAGATAGACATTACCTGAACATAAAATGTTGTGATACATCTCAGGATTTTTTTTTTTTTTTTTTTTTGTGAGACAGGGTCTTACTTTGTAGTTCAGGCTGGCTCTGAGCTCATTATGTAGTCCAGGCAAGCCTCGAATTCAGCAATCCTCCTGTCTCTGCCTCCCAAGTGCTGGGATTACAGGCGTGATCCACCAAGCCCGGCACTGTGGTATGTGGTATTGATGGCTGGTGGGTGTGAGTCTCCACGGCCAGCATTGTATGTGGTTACGGGGGATCGAACTCAGGACCTTGCGCTTGCAAGGCAGGCACCAGAACCACTGAGCTAATCCTCCAGCCCATACATCTCAGGATTTTGAGAATTTACACTGCATGTTCTCTGACCACAATGGAGACAACAGTAATGGTAACAAGGAAGCTCTCCAATATCTATGGATTTAAAGATTCATTTCTAGCCAGGCATAGCAGTGTAGGGCACGCCTATAACTCCAGCTACAGCTAGTCGGGAGGCTGAGGCAGGAGGATTCTAACTTTAAGTCTGACCCTGATAACTTAGACCCCTGCCTCAATAAAAAGTAAAAAGGACTGAGAATGTAGCTCAGTGGTAGAGTGCCCCTGGGCTCAATACCCAGTACCAGAAATAGGTATAATCTTCTAAATAACTAAATAACCTATGGGTCAGAGAAGATATAAAAGAAATTAGAAAATATTTCTAACTACTTGACAATGAAAATTCAATATTTAACATCTAGGCTCAAGTAATCCACCTATCTCAGCCTTCCAAGTAGCTGGGACTAAACTTATACAGTGCTCAACATGTTTCAAGAAAATAAAATTTTAGACCAACATCCCTTGTGAATAATGACTGATAAGTTCTTGATAAAATGCTGGGAAATTGATATCAAACCTATGTAGAAACATTACATTATGGCTGTGTGGTTTAATATATGAATCAAAATTTGAAAGTCAATCACCCCAATAATCATATAATGAAGGAGACAATCTCTGTGATCTCAATAAATTCTAAGACCGCTGGACAAAATTTAACTTCAGTCAGTGACACACACTCTTAGCAGAGTAGGAATAGCAGGGAGCTTTCTCATCCTGATAAAGGATGCTATGAAAAGCTGATAGCTACCCTACTTCATGATGACACTTTGGGCGCTTTCTCATGAGACTGGGAAGCAGGTAGGGTCGCTCTCATGACATTGTTCAGCCTTGTGTTGGAGGTTCACACAAGTGAACTAAGGCAAGGAATAGAAATAAACAGCATCCAAACTGGAAAAGGAGTATTTTATATTTCCAGACAATAAATATATGTGTAAAAAATATGGTTTCTTTTAAAAGTTTCAAGCCACGAGGCTGCAGATATAAAATCAATATATGAACAGTAAAATAATCTCTATTCATGATGTAATTATTTACATAGAATCCCAAGGAATCCACAAAACAGTGACTAGGGTTAGTAAGTTGAATAAGGTTGCAAGATAAAAACCCAATATGAAAATGTCACTTTTACTTCCGTCTTCCAGCAGCAAGCAACTAGAAAATAGAAAACTGTAAATGTTGAGAGTATAAGAAAGAGAAAAATAAATTTAGGAAAAGATATATGCCATATATATATCTCACATATATACACATATACACACACATACTAAAACATTGCTGGTAGAAGTTAAAGAAAACCTATATAAATATAACTTAAATAAATACCTCGCACCTTGAGTGTATGCCATATCCAAGGGTAGGATAACTCATTAGGGTTGTGTTCTGTCTCCCTCTTTTGAGCCATAGATTCACTACATTTTCCAGTCAGAATTTTGTCAGGTTTTGTTTATTTTTTTAAGCAAATTGATAAGCTGATTTAAAAACGTATATGGGAATGAAAAGGATTTGGACGTGGTCAGAATAATCTTTAAAAAGAACAAATAAAAGGATTTATACCACCTGCAGTGCTTGAAAAGAAGCTACAGTCACAGGGAAGTGTGCTCATGGTGGAGGTATGTATGTAATAGGCGCCGTGAATGAAATCATTTGAGCCACTTGTCCGTATGTGTGGCAAAGATAATAAATCCGCCACAGACCAAAATCCAGAAGGAAAGGCGTTCCCTGAAGACAAGCTTAATTTCCTCAGCAGTTTTTTTTTTTTGCTTTTTGAGACAGGGTCTCACATTGTAGTTCAGGCTGGCCCTGAGCTCACTATGGTGCCCAGGCAAGCTGCCGTGAACTCAGCAATCCTCCGGTCTCTGCCTCCGGAGTGCTGGGATTACAGGTGTGAGCCACCACACCCAGCATTGTGGTATGCATGTTGATTGTTGGTGGGCGTGTCTCCATGCCCAGCATTATATGTGGTTACCGGGGATCGAACTCAGGTCCCTGCGCTTGCGAGGCAGACGGCGGAACCACTGAGCTAACCCTCTGGCCCAGTTTTTTTTTTTTTAAGTAAGTTTTTTGAGACAGGGTCTCACTTTGTAGTTCAGGCTGGCCCTGAGCTCACTATGTAGCCCAGGCCAGCCTCGAACTCAGCAATCCTCCTGCCTCTGCCTCCCGAGTGCTGGGATGGCAGGCGTGAGCCACTATGCAACTCCTCAGAAGGTTTAACCTGCTAGTAATGGCCCACCCCTCACAGCGCATGGTACATTCTGTCCGGCCCTCAGGGATGAAAGTGGGTTAGCGCCTGAGGGATGTTGCGCTTTGCCGGGGCCATCTGTGCCGCCTCCCTTGGAGCTGTTGTGTCCTCCCTCAGGACCAGCCTGGTGGGTGGCTGAGCAGTGAAGTCCATTTGATGCAGATTCTGGCTGGCCGGTGAGGCCTCTTCAGTACTGTTCAGAGAGGGAGATGTAGTGTATTTGGACCTTCTTGTTCCTCCTGTGAAGGCTCAGTTTTGGGAGGATGTGAGGCCGACTGATGATTGCGACGCAGAGCTGAGCACATCCCAGATTCTGTCCCACTTCTCATTTGCTTAGTCTCAGCTTTGCCATTAGTTGGCATTGACTTTTGGACAGTTTAACTTCGTGGCCATTTGTTTCCTCAGGTGCAAGTTACAGATTTGCAATAAATTACTAAGATCCCTTCTAGCTCTGACATCCTGAGAATCTGCAAATCTAAGAATTCTCACTTCCTAACAGTGTGGTACATTTGCAGGAGGACGTCTGAGAGCCTTTCTCTGGTCTTTGGCAGACTGCAGTCCTCTGGCAGCGATTAAACTTGATCAAAATCTGTTTCTCCAGTTTGATTTCATCTTAGCATCTATACTTTGTAACAGTAACAGATGGCTGGAGAATGTTTTCCCACATACTTGGAGTGGAATAAATAGCAGGGTGCCATTAGCCTTTTCAGCTACCCCTGGGCTCTGAGTAATACCGTAGTTAGGAAGGCAGCTTCTGAGTAAAGTAGGAGTCAGGTCTGCGGCGTATAGAATGAGCAGTGTACACTGCAGTTTGTCTAAAGAACTCGGTATCTCGCGACTGCTTGTGAACGTGCCTGGCTGCCGACGACGGCTAGCAGCAGCTGCTTTCACCACCATCACGTCTTTCACCACCATCACTTCACAGTGTTGCAGTTAGTCGAACTCCCTCACAGGCTGCTGAGCTGCTCCAGCTGCCGCGCTGCCCGGCGACGAGAGCTGGCTGCCCTCTGTAGCTGGCTGGCCAGAGTGGGCTGTGCCTCCGTGGTGTTAGGCAGCCCCAAATGGAGCTGCTCAAATCTGTGTCTGTACTGAGTTTACTCTTCATTTCCTTAATAGTATAATCGATTATTATCTTGTGCAGCATTTTTAGCTGTATTAGGGTTACAAATAATCTATAGGTGAGTTAAAGTACATGGGAGGGTGCACAGTGTCTATTTGCAAATATGCCGTTTTATTGAAGGACTTAGGCATCCATGGATTTTGTTGGGAAGGGGCAGTATGGGTAGTATTCGATTTTTTTCTTACTTTTCTAAAATATCAGTAATCATTGTTATTTTCTTATATCTCTTGTGCAAGCTACAAGTGAACAAATAAATTAAAGATACAAAATAAGTACTTGAATTTCAAAAAAAGTTTGGGTGTGGTGACATACACCTGTAATCCCAGCACTTGGGAGGCTGAAGCAGGAGGATTGCCACCAGTGTGAGGCCTGCCTGGACTACATAGTGCACTCAAGACCACCCTGAGCTACACAGCAAGACCTTGTCTCAAAAAATCATAAAAACTCCAAAACCCAAACAAACAAACAACCCCAACTTTCAAACTCAGCCTGGGCAACTTAGAGATGTAGAGAGACCCTGTGTACAAAATAAATAAATAAAAACTCTTAGAAATCACCATAATGCAATTATGATCTCAAAATTAAGTGAGATAATGAAATATTAAGGGGAAAAAGCCAGCCAGGATCACTGAGTTCTAGGCCAGCCCTGACTACATAGTGAGTTTGAGGCCAGCCTGAACTGCATAATGAAAGTTGGTCTCAAACAAACAAAACAACCAACTAGTAAAAGGAAGGAATTCATGGAGGGGAAAAGTACAGTAAATATATAAACTACTATGATACACACATTATACACACACATGCAAGAGGCAAGTATACTTGAGGCTGGTAGAAAAATTCAATTTTTAAGTAGTAGGAAAGAGGTGGTACCAGAGACAGATGTAGCTACATAAATTGTCACAGGATAGAGTCGTGCTGTGTGTAACAGGCCTTTTTGTTTTTTTTGAGGGGATCTTGCAATGCAGTTCAAATTAGTCTTGAACTCACAGTGATCCCCCTGCCTTAGCCTTAGCCTTAGCCTCTCGAGTGTGGGATTACGGTATGCACCACTGCGCCTGGCAGCAACTAGTCTTTGATTGATCCAGCAAAAGGTAGAGAGCAGGACCTGGGCATACTTGGCCCACAGTGCAGTTAGCTAAGAGGTACAGAGGCCCAGCTTCTTGTCCGGTAACGGTTTGACAGAGGAGTTTCTAAATGAAACTCCAAATCTCAGCGAACATCTAACTGAGTAGGGCTGGTTATCAGCCTAGCACTAGGGAACATTGTAAGACTATGGCTGAAGTATATGCTGCAGGATACATGCCAAGTATGGAGAAGAGAGGAGCTTCCGGTGAGCTGGTGCAGCTCGGCAGCGGGACTGTAGTGAGGGGGTGGGCGCTGCAGGGAGGCACAGGTGGCAGGGGCACATGAGCGGGCTGGCGTGGAGCCGTGCAGCCCCACACCTGGCCTTGGTCGATGGGCCTCTCCCGCTGTGGTTCTGTGGGTTCCCCGTGCCTGCTGTGTTTCCTTCACATTGCAGATGGCTGCAGTGGCCCTTTGGGAAGACTGCAAACAAAGTTTGTTCTTTGACCACATCAGAAAAGGTATGGGTGAGGGAGGGTCAGGGATTTTACTTTCCTTACTAAGAAGCCAGTAATTAGCTTGTTACAGTTTCGATTCTAACTTCATAAATCTGCCCCTTGTGCTGTTTCGAGTAGAGGTTAAGAAATAGACTGGTTTGCTCTTAGCTGTTCCGCCTGCTCCCTGTGCTCTCTCTCCTCACCTCGCCTCACGGTCCTGCTCAGGTGTCCACAGGAGGGCCTTTCCCTGGCATGGGCAGCGGCGGAAGGTTAGCGTCCTGAGCTCAACCCGGCTGCCCAGCTCTCTGGACCCCGCTGGAGGTTCCTGGGGGTGGACAGACCCACCCTGGGGCAGCCACTTCTCTCCAGTGGGTCCACTTGGCTTTTTATTGAATACTTGGTTATTTGGGGGATAATCTCAGCTCATCAGGTGCCTTTCCTTTTCCTCTGGTTCGTTCTCCAGCTGCACAGAGTGTTTTTGTGTGTTTATTTGTTAGTTATTCTTTTGTGACAAGGTCTCACTGTGTAGTCCAGACTGCCTCAAACTCAGGGCAGACCTCCTGCCTCAGCTTCCTAAGAGTCTTGGTGTTATTAATATTTTGTATCTACCTGATTATATATGAGGATTTATGAGAATACTTTGTTTTCTAGTTTAAAAAAATATTATCTGTGGACTTTCTGTTGGGGTTTAGAACTCAGAGCCTTCACACTGAGATACATCCCCTAGGCTTTTTTTTTTTTTTGAGACAGGGTCTCGCTTTGTAGTTGAGGCTGGCCCTGAACTCACTATGTAGCCTAGGCAAGTCTGGAACTCAGCAATCCTCCTGTCTGCCTCCCGAGTGCTGGGATTACAGGTGTGAGCCACCACGCCTGGCGGCTTTTTTTTTTTTTCTTTGCGACAGGATCTTGCTTTGTAGTTCAGGCTGGTCCTGTGCTCACTATGTAGGCCAGGCAAGCCTTGAATTCAGCAATCTTCCTTCCTTTGTCTCCCAAGTGCTGGGATGACAGGCATGAGCCACCACACCTGGCATTATGGTATGTGGCATTGTGATATATGATTGCTGGTGGGTATGAGTCACAATGCTTGGTATTGTATGTGGTTACCGGGGATCAAACCAGGGACCTTGCACTTGTTAGGCAGGTGCCAGAATCACTAAGCTAAATCTCCAGCCCATCCCTAGGCTTTTTAAAGTTTGATACATAGTCTCATTAAGTTGCCCAGACTGGGTTTGAACTTGCAATTGGGTGTGCAATTTTGTGAAGCTCTGTTTGTGAAGATCCAGAAATATCAAAGGGCTATGTTGCCCCCTGCTATAGCTGTTTTTGCTGAGTCCCACTGAAGGCCTGTGAGTGGGGTGGTGACAGTTCTAAGTAGAATGGCTAGTCTCATTTAACATTTCACATGGGGCTGGGGATTTTGCTCAAGTGGTACCGTGCCTACCTTGCAGTCTCACTAGTCAGTTCCTTAATTTCTCACTTCTCTAGATCCAGAAGTTTTACTGGTTGTAATGTACATTTTGCAGGTGCCCATGGAAATGACTTCTCATTACTCTTTTCAGGTTCACTAAGAATCTTTCTCCAGACAAGATCAACCTGAGCACTCTAAAAGGGGAGGGTCAGCTGACCAACCTGGAGTTGGATGAAGAGGTTCTGCAGAACGTGCTGGAGCTGCCCACCTGGTTAGCCATCACTCGGGTCTACTGCAACAGGGCCTCCATCCGGGTGAGAACATGCTCAGAGCCATGCTGATGTCCCTGGCCAGCAGGCCAGGCTTCTTGTAGGGCAGCTCCACAGCCCTGAGTCTCTGCCTTCCTCTTTCAGATCCAATGGACGAAGTTGAAGACACACCCAATTTCCTTGGTAATGACCTTTCTTGAGTGCCAGTAATCAGATAGAGATGGGTGGAGCAGGCTTTTTATGATAGCAGTCCTCATGAGCTGACTCTTTTGTGGGCTGTTGCTACTTGTTTTTTTTTTTTCTTTCTGTCACAGGGTCTGACTGTGTAGCTCAGGCTGGCCAACTCTCAGCAATCTTTCTGCCTCAGCCTCTTGCATGCTGGGATTACAGGCATGTGGCACCAGGCCCAGCCTCCTGTATGGCCCTGTAATTTCTCGCTTAGACAGGCTATTAGTATATCTGAGTTCATTCTGAAACTTCTTTGCAATGAGGGAATTAGCACTGAGATACAAGACCCAGGACTCCTGCGATGTGTCTTTTACTTTCTATCAGTTTTTGCTGCTAGAATCTATGCTTAGACTTTGTTTCACTTGGAATCCTGATGTGAAAGTTAGAAGTTTAGTTTGTACTGAGGCCAGGTGATACATTCCTTAATTCTAGCATTATGGGAGGCTGAAGCAGGAGGATTGCAAGTCTGAGCCCAGATTGAACAGTTTAGCAATTTAGCAAGATTCTCTCTGGAAAAAAGAACTGGAGACGTAGCCTTCTTACAATGAAGGCTCTGGGTTCAATCTCCAGGACCACACACATGCAAGTAGCATTTAGTTTGTGTTGACGACTGGGTGATTATCAGTGCATAGTGTGCTGTGGTTTTTGTGCAGATGCTTAGGTCTGCTTGGCTTCTTTCCCAGTGCCTGGATAAGGTTGAGGTGGTGATGAAAACCTGTGAGGAGCCGCGGCCCCCCAATGGACAGTCTCCCATCGCCCTCGCGTCAGGACAGAGGTTGGTTCTAACACATTACGTACCGCAGGTCACCTATTGAGTTACAGAATGTCATACAGACTTTCAAGCTGTATGTGGTTACCAGGGATCGAACCAGGGACCGAACCAGGGACCTTGTACTTGCTAGGCCTATGCTGAAATCACTGAGCTAAGTTTCCGGCCCTCTTTTGCTTTTTATATTGAGAATTCACAAATGTGTGTTTTCTGCATCCAGAGCCTTACACTGGCCTCACTCCTCTCCCTTTGCCAGTTCTGCTTCTCTCCCCGGGATGTCTGCTTCTCTCCCCGGGATGGTTCTTCGGCCAGTGCTGGGAGTGCCCTTGAGCACATTTTGCAGTGTTAGGCCTCTTCACACCTGGCCGCCCGCTCTGCACCCTTCTGTGGCAGAGCATTCTGTCTCTGAAGATTTTGCAGAAATCCAGTGACACTCTCTGTAATGGCTGAGTATTGACTTAGGTGGTTCGTGTGCTATAAATAGATTTACCAGTCTTTCTCATTGGAGGGAGGTTGTTTCCAGATCAAACTTTTCTTTCATTCCAGTGTCAGAAACATTCCCATTAAAGACAGTACTTTATCATCACTGAAAAATTTTAAAAATTTAAAAAAATGAAAGCCATAAGGAGAGAGACAGAGACTCAGAGGGAGGGAGAGGGAAAGGCCGAGGAGAGACCACTTACATGCCTAGTACCCAGAACTTAGCCTGTTCATGCGCCTCCCGCAGCCTGACCCAGGCCCCTTTGTTGTAGTGAATATGGTTTCGCCGAGAAGGTGGTGGAGGGGATGTTTATCATCGTCAACTCCATCACCATCAAGATCCACTCCAAGGCCTTCCATGCTTCTTTTGAACTGTGGCAGCTCCAGGGCTACAGTGTCAACCCCAACTGGCAGCAGAGTGACCTTCGTCTGACCCGCATCACTGACCCCTGCCGAGGAGAGGTGGGAACCCTGAGGCTTCAAGGGGGGCAGTGGGAGGATGCAAAGTAAGACAGATATCTTAAGGGTGTTTCTTCTTCGGAGACCTCCTCAGGCGTTCCCTATTCCCAGGGACCTCGGGCTCCTTTGTGTCCAGTGTTACTGTTGCTCCCTCCCTTTGATGTTTGGATCTTTCACATGCACGTGTGCATAGACACGCACTCACATAGTACACCCTCTCCCACTTTCTATTAGGATCCTAGCTGAGACTGGCTGTCTCTGCCATGCCAGTCTTTTCCCTCAGAGTCCCTGCCTTTTATTACTTTCACTCAGAATTAACAGTTTATTTATTTCTCCTTCCAGGTTTTAACATTTAAGGAAATAACTTGGCAGACACTTCGAATTGAGGCAGATGCTACAGATAATGGTGATCAGGACTCCATCACTACCCCATTGAGGCTTATTACCAACCAAGGCAGGATCCAGATAGCCCTCAAGAGAAGAGTGAGTGTCTGTGCCATGGTCACAGAGATGTCCTGTCTTCCCCAGATTCTGGGAGCGGGTGTTCCCTCACTGTAGGGATGTCAGTGGTCTCTGGGGCAGCTAAAGAGGAAACAGTACTCACTAGTGAGAGCATTTCCTTGTCCTTATTTTCTTTTCTTTTCTTTTTTTTTTTTTTTGAAACAGGGTCTTGCTTTGTAGTTCAGGCTGGCCCTGAGCTCACTATGTAGCCTGGGCAACCCTTAAACTCGGGAATCATTCTGCCTCTGCCTCCCGAGTGTTGGGATGACAGGCGTGAGCCTGGCATTGTAGTGTGTGGTACTGATTGCTGGGATTATGGGTGTGAGCCACCACGGTATGTGGTTACCCAGGATTGAATTTGGGACCTTGCATTTGCAAGGCAATTACTGGAACCACTGAGCTAAATCTCTGGCCCTTTCCTTGTTTTCTTAATTTTGGAAATCACCTGCCTTGACCCATTGACAAGACCCCTCACAGTTGACTGTTGCTGGCCTTTTTTAAAATTTTGAGACAGGGTCTCACTTTGCAGTTCAGGCTGGCCCTGAGCTCATTGTGTAGTCCAGGCAGGCCTGGAACTCATCAGTCCTCCTGCCTCTGTCTTCCGAGTGCTGGGATGACAGGCGTGAGCCACCATGCCCAGCATTGTGGGGTGTGGTACTGCTTGCCAGTGGGCATGAGTCAGTACCCCAATATCATATCATTGTATGTGGTTACCGGCGATCGAACCAGGGACCTTGTGCTTGCTAGGCAGGCAATGGAACCACTGAGTTAAATCTCCGGCCCAACTATTGCTACTTTTTTTTTTTTTGGGGGGGACAGGGTCTCACTTTTGTAGTTCAGGCTGGCTCTGAGTTCACTATGTAGCCCAGGCAAGCCTGGAACTCAGCAATCCACCTGTCTCTGCCTCCCGAGTGTTAGGATTACAGGCGTGAGCCACCATGGCAGGCACTGTGGTATGTGGTATTGATTGCTGGTGGGCGTGAGTCTCCATGCCCAGCATTATATGTGGTTACCGGGGATTGAACTCAGGACCTTGTGCTTGCAAGGCAGGCGCCAGAACCACTGAGCTAACCCTCTGGCCCCAACTGTTGCTACTTTTGATGGCTTGATCAAGCTAGCCTGGATGGTTGGTAGGAAGTAGGCTTTTCAAAGTGCTTGACCCCTCCCTTTCACATCTGAAACTGATGGGGAGCTGCGATGAAAGCCAGTGACACGCCCCATGCTCCCCATGGCCCCCAGACGAAAGACTGCAATGTGGTGGCCTCCAAGCTGATGTTCCTGCTGGATGACCTGCTCTGGGTGCTCACCGACTCACAGCTCAAGGCCATGATGAAGTACGCAGAGTCCCTGAGCGAGGCTGTGGAGAAGTCAGCCCAGCAGCGGAAGAGCCTGGCTCCCGAGCCTGTGCAGGTGGGAATCTGTTACTTCAGGGTGGTCCTGGGCTTTGCAAGCCCCACTGTAGTTTATTTCTTCTGTTCACTGGGTCCCTCCATGTGTTTGATGCTAAATGTGGAGGAGGAAAAGAGGAATAAACATCTTGCTCAATGAACGAGGAACCACAGACCAGTTGGTGGAGAGTGGTGTGGTAAACGCTGTGCTTCGAGTGCAGAGAGGAGGTGTCCCCGACCAGCTAGGGTGTGTTTAAGAGGACTTGCCATGGCCTCTGCATCGGTTGGGACATCCTGGCTAGTGAGAGCCTGCTGGGCGGCTGGCATTGGAGAGCCCAATGAGCTGGTGGGCAGCAGGGCACCGCAGCATCTCGCCAGGGAACATTTTATGCAGCTGGGGCTAACACCTGACACTGTGCAGGAGCCTCAAGGGTCTGGACTGCGCTTTTCCTGTCTGTCTCATGTAGGTGACTCCGCCTGCTCCCAGTGCTCAGCAGTCCTGGACCCAGGCATTTGGTGGCAGCCAGGGCAGCAGCGGTGGCGGTGGTGGCAGCAGTGGCAGCAGCAGCCGCCTCAGCCAGTACTTTGAGAAGTTTGATGTGAAGGAGTCCTCCTACCACCTGCTCATCTCCCGCCTGGACCTGCACATTTGCGATGACAGCCAGGCCCGGGAGCCAGGTACCCTGGGAGGCCGAGCAGGCCTGGGGACCGCACTGCTGATCAGCCTGGACAGAGCCTGGGCCAGGCTGTTTCCAGAGGTGCCTGGGGTCGTACAGCAGGTCTCATTGCTGGGGCCTCAGCCCTGCCGTGAGGCTCTGTCCGTGTGAGTCTCTGCTTTTCAGGGCAGTGGAGCTGCCCGTCACACTCAACACAGTACGGACATCAAGTCTTTTCTCCACCAAATCAGATTCTTTCAGTACTCAGGATGGAAGTTGGGGCCTTTACACTGAACTGTATCTTTAGCCCTTTTATTTTTCCATATTTAGAGAGGGCCTCATAGAATGCTGGGATCATGGGTGTGCACCATCCTAATTGGCTAAATCAAAATATTGAAGTGCAGGGCCAGAGATTTGGCTCAGCAGTTCCAGTGCCTGCCTAGCAAGTGCAAGGTCTTGAGTTCAGTCCTGGTAACCACATACAGTGGTGGGCATGATGACTCACACCCACCAGCAATCAATACTACATACCACAGTGCCGTGTGTGGTGGTTCACGCCTGTCATCCCAGCACTCAGGAGGCAGAGACAGGAGGATTGCTGAGTTCAAGGCTTGCCTGGGCTCCATAGTGAGCTCAGGGCCAGCCTGAACTGCAAAGCGAGACCCTGTCTCCAAAAAAAAAATCTTTAAGTGCAGAGACCAAGGAAAGTTGAACTTTTTTTTTCCTTCCCAAAGTCCCTTAGGCAGTGCTGATGCTAGTTTGGGGTGAGAACTACTGGTATAAAATTCTAGGGAGTCAAATCCAGCTACAGGAAACCTAAGAATCTTTAGGGCTTGTTGTTGCTAGCTAAGGATTGAAGCTGGAACCTTGGGTACACTAAGCACATGTTCTGCCACTGAGCTATGATGGTCAGAGCCACCGAAGTTTCAGATTTTTAAAATCAATCTAAATATTTATTGTATGGAAATGTGCTTTTACCAAGCAAGGCCTTGTAACTTGTTCATACCATACTTAGAACAGCTGGTATTTCGTGCATGCATAGATTCACTTAGAATGAACAAGGTAATTGATCCACTTTTTTTTTTTTCTGTTATAAGCCTTGGAGAAATCACTTCATCTTTTGCTTAACCTCTCTGAGTTTCCTCATTGTGAAACTGGTTAGAGTCATCTGTTACTCATTTGCCATGATGGTTGTTCCCAGGCTTAGATGAGCTAATCTCCTGAATTTGAGAGCCTTAATTTGTCTGTGTGTGTGTGTGTGTTTTAATTCTAGAGACTGTACCCAGGGCCTTTGCACTGAGGTTTTATTTTTTATTTTTTATTTTATTTATTTATTTATTTATTTTTTGAGACAGGGTCTCACTTGTATTTCAGGCTAGCTCTGAGCTCACTATGTAGCCCAGGCAAGCCTCGAACTCAGCAATCCTCCTGTCTCTGCCTCCCGAGTGCTGGGATTACAGGTGTGATCCACCACGCCCGGCACTGTGGTATGTGGTGCTGATTGCTGGTTGATTGCTGGTGGGCATGAGTCTCCATGCCCAGCATTGTATGTGGTTGCCGGGGATCGAACTCAGGACCTTGCGCTTGTGAGGCAGGTGCCGGAACCACTGAGCTAACCCTCTGGCCCTTTTATTTTTTATTTTGAGACAGGTTCTTGCAGAGTTGCCCAGATTGGGTTTGATCTTGTGATCTTCTTGCCTCTGCTGTCTGGACGCTGGGATTACAGGATGTGCCACCACACCTGGCTTGGAGGAGTTTAACTGTAAACAAATGTTCTCCAGGCTGGGTTTAAACCTTCAACTCTTGATCGTCCTGCTTCTGGCTCCCATGTAGCTGGGGTTGCAAGCATCCAGAGTCACTCTGACCTTTGAATTTTGATAGTTATTTACATATATTGATGCCATTTCTGTCTCGTGAATGTGGGTGTAGTTAGGCTGATAATTGTTAGCTCTGTTTGATTTTGATTGTGGATCCTCTTTCAATATGCTTGGTTGTGTGTTTGCTGTCTTTTTAGTTCTGAAGAGCCCCAGTGGTCAGAGCATGGTTGTGGACCCTTCTTCCGATAGCCTAGGCCACATGGTTTTCAAATGAGGGAATAACACTCCCAGGTGAAAAGCAGCTTGTTCTTTCAGACAGCTTTTTTGAGGTGGAATGTGTTTAGATTATACAGCAAATAATGATAATTAGTATTCTTCAGTTTGTTCAGAGCTGTACAATCATCACCACAATCCAGTTTTAGAACATTTTATCCCTCTGGCCCAGAACCATTATCTGCATTCTATATTTTGCAGACCCAGGCAAGCACTTGTCTTTTTTCTTTTTTTTTCTTTTGAGACAGGTTCTTGCTTTATAGTTCAGGCTGGCCCTCAGCTCACTATGTAGCCCAGGGTAGCCTCGAATTCAGGAATCCTCCTGCCTCTGCCTCCTGAGTGCTGGGATTACAGGCGTGAGCCATCATCTTTTTTCTTTTTTGAGACAGGGTCTTGCTTTGAAGTTCAGGCTGGCCCTGAACTATCTGTGTAACCCAGGCAAACCTCGAGCTCACAGCAGTCCTTCTGCCTCTGCCTCCCGAGTTTTGGGATGACAGGCATGAGCCACCATGCCTGGCATAGAGATATGTGGTTACTAGGGATCGAACTTGGGACCTTGAGCTTGTCAGGCAGACATGGGAACCACTGAGCTAAATGCCTGGCCTCAAGTACTTATTTTTTTGTCTTGCTATTTGCCTGTTACAGATGTTGGGAAAGTTTAAAGGTTTAAAGGTTGGGAAGCTCTTGGAAATAATAGTTTTGTGGGCCTTCAAAACTTAACCCTGACAAGGTCTTTTTCTCTGGTATATAATTTTTCTTACTGGGTTTTCATGGATATCACATGCCGGGATTGACTTGGAATTTATGGACAAAAAAAATTAAAGGGATGAAAATATTTAATCTAACTTAAAAAATATTTAGTGTTTCTCAACTCTGGATTAAAGAAAAAGAAGCTTTTTATACATGCACTTTTTAATGTGTAAAGCACAAGTAAATATACACATGCACATACAGATTAGAGGAAGGCTCAACTGGCAAATAAGAGTCTAAACTGGTTCCTTGCTGGGAGAGGTCATTGTGAAAGAAAGGTAGAAAAGTAGAAACCCTAGTGTAGACCTTTCTCTTGGTAGGAAGGCACGTAGTCCAGAATTTGGGATAGTGAGAACTAGATTAGATAGCAATTATTTTACTTGTTGAAGGTCTGCAAGCGTTGCGCCGGTAGGGTTGGGGTGCAAGCACAGAATCGGGGGAGTCGGATTACACACACGTGGAGGAAATAGTTCCTGCTTTGACAGTGTGTTAGACCTGTTGAAGAGAGGGAAACATGGGTAATTCATTCATTTGGCAAAAATTCAATATAAGTTCAACACTATATAATGTTTGACTCACTGCTGAGAGTTCTAGTCATTCTACAATATCCTCTGTTTGTAATGCCCCAGTCTGTGCATTGTTTTTAGCATTCCACAGTATTTTGTGTGTGTAGTTCATCATAATTATCTAGTATAACAGTTGTAGCTCTGTGCCAAAATATGATGGGAAATAATTTGAGTTCTAAGGGGTTTTTTTGTTGTTGTTTGTTTGTTTCTTATTGTTTTGGAGGGAGAATCTGACTTATGCCTATGTGCTGTGCTAGTATTATTAGGGTTGGGGGAAACAGTGGTCAAGAGTGTGTCTGTGGGAAACAGGATTAAAATTCCTGAATCACCCACCAGGCATGGTGGCTCATGCCTATAATCCCAGGACTCAAGAGGCTGAGGCAAGAGGATCACCATGAGTTTGGGGCCAGCCTGGACTGTATAGCGAATTCAAGGCCAACCTGAACTATTTTGCAAGACCCTGTCCAAAAAGACCAAAACTAAATAAAATAAAATAAAATAAATTCCTGAATCATGAGTTTTTCAGTTTCTTCTGCTTTTTTGAAAATCTGGCAGCCATTTAGAGGCCATGGAAGACCGGAGTGTAGTTCAGTGGCACAACACCTGCCTGGCAAGTTTAAGTTCTGGAGTTCCAGTACCAAACAAAAAAGTCTGCCTAGAGACAATGGAATATACTCTGTATGGATCTTTTAGAACTTGTCCACTGACTGTTGCGGCTCAGAAGAGGAAGGCCGCAGCTGTGCAGGTCACCTGGCTTAGGCCTTCCCACCGCACTGGTACCAGCTGGGACTTGGTGCTGGCACGGGCTTGTAAGTGCTGTGGTGTTAGGCTTCTCTGCTCCTGCTGGTGCTGTTCATCTGTATCTTCTCTTGCAGGTGTCTCTGCAAACAGACTCACAGGTGGTGCCATGCAGCTTACCTTCCGCAAGATGGCGTTTGACTACTACCCGTTCCACTGGGCAGGTAAGGAGAGTTCTGAATGGGTCCAGTTCTTGCGTGGTCTAAAATATTGGGGGGCAGATTCTGGGCTCAGTCCTGACTCCCCAGCAGGAGCTGGGAATGACCCTTCCTCAGAATCTTTTGGAAACCTGGATCCTGATGATTGATGAGAGGAGAGGGAGGTGCCCAAGGAGTCACTCCAGCCCTTTACATGCTCTAGGTCTGCCCCCTCTCCAGTGACCCACTTCAAGGATGGTGATAGCAGCTGGCCTTTAGGAGCCTCCGGGAAGCCTCACACATGAGTCCCGGAGACGTGGGCTGCTTCCCTGACTAATTTTTTTTTTTTTTTTTTTTTTGCTTTTTGGAGACAGGGTCTTGCTTTGTAGTTCAGGCTGAGCCTGAGCTCACTATGGTGCCCAGACAAGCCACCGTGAACTCAGCAATCCTCCTGTCTCTGCCTCCCGAGGGCTGGGATTACAGGCGTGAGCCACCACGCCCAGCATTATATGTGGTAACCGGGGATCGAACTCAGGTCCTTACGCTTGCGAGGCAGGCGCCGGAACCACTGAGCTAACCCTCCGGCCCTCCCTGACTAATCTTCACTATCCTGAGAAGTGGGCAAGTGTTGAGAGGTTAGATTCTACAGTCAGCCTATATTTTCAGGAAGGAAAATTGGAACATTGGCTCATGACTTTGGCCTAAAATCTGTTTTTTTATTTGTTGCACAGGTGATAGCTGCAAACACTGGGCTCGCCACTGTGAGGCCATGGAGACCAGAGGCCAGTGGGCCCAGAAGCTGGTGATGGAATTTCAGAGCAAGATGGAGAAGTGGCATGAGGAGACGGGGATGAAAATATCCTGGCAGCTGGGGATAGATGCTCCCTTCCGGAGGAAAGCAGGTGGGTCACTAGGACCTGGAGCGTTCCCATTGCTCGGCCCTGGGCCAGCACCAAGTCTCAGCCGGTGCCAATGTGGCGGGAAGGCCTAATGCCGGGATAAAGCAAAGGAGAAGCTAATTCACCTGACTGTGTCACATGGAGTAGCCTCAGTGATGGTTTCTTTGTGGAGTCCCTGTCCCCAGAAAGGACGCAAAGTTAAGGAGAACTTGTCATCGACTATATTCAGATGACGTTTTCCATTTACCTTGGTCATGAGAAGTTGAGTTCCATCCAGTGTTAAGTTCTTTTCTGTTTTACGTCATTAATGATTTGGGATGTTTTTCTCTTGAGTTGCTGGGATTGAACTTAGGGCCTCAAGCATGCTCAGCAAGAGCTCTACCACTAAGTTTTAGACCTCCAACCCTTTTTATTTTTTTTAATTTTTTTTAATTTTTTTTTTTTTTGCTTTTTGGAGACAGGGTCTCGCTTTGTAGTTCAGGCTGGCCCTGAGCTCACTATGGTGCCCAGGCAAGCCGCCGCGAACTCAGCAATCTTCCTGTCTCTGCCTCCCGAGTGCTGGGATTACAGGCGTGAGCCACCACTCCTTTTTATTTTTTTTGAGATAGTTTCAGTAAGTTGCTTAGGCTGGCTTTGAACTTAGGATCTTCCTGCCTCAGCATCCTGAGTAACTGGGATTATAGGCATGTACTACTCTAACCTCTGCTCTTAAGGTTTTTACTTTCTCCATTCTGTTACTAATTCGGTTGGATGTATCTTGATTCTCTTTCTGACCTTCCTATTTTTATGTAGCTTCTCTCTCTAGCCCTCGAAAGAACTCTCTCTCAAGAACCTCCTTGAAGGGCCGGCAGGCTGCCTTCCGACCTCCAGCCTGGAGTCGCTTACGCTCTAGCTGTGTGGTTGTGCGTGTGGATGACCTGGACATCCATCAGGTGAGGATATGGGGATGCCTGGTTGGAAAGTGGGGTGACAGCCCACACGGAAGGCAGCAGGAGCCATGCAGACAAACCCTGGAATCCAGGGACGGTTTAGCACACATCTGGGTAGATCCACAGCGTGGTCTGTTTCTTCTGACCATGGCTGGTGAGAGACGGACTTGGCAATTCTCTGTTTTCCTCCAGGAGCCTTAGAACTGCCTCCTGCTAATGTGGGGGTGGGATGAGGCAGGTGTGACGGCACCTGGAACATGTGGAAGAGCACTGTGTCCTGTGACAGATACGGCAGGTCCAATGTTGCTCCGGGGAGGTTTCACACTCCTTCAGGAGGCTTCCTGTGGTCGGGCTGCTACAGGCACTGACTGAGCTACGACTCTTAGGTTTCTACTGCTGGGCAGCCAAGCAAGAAGCCATCTACGCTCCTCTCCTGCAGCCGCAAGCTCCACAACCCGCCTGCCCGGGTCTCTGCGATCCATGTCGAGTTTACCGAGTATTACTTCCCGGATAATCAGGAGCTTCCCGGTGAGCATCGTGCTGGCCACTTCCGTCTGGCTCACGTGCTTTGCATTACAGCATCGGGGCCGCTATGTCGATTGTCATGTGTCTCTAAGGGCTTTAGGTGTAGGGGGTTTTACACAGTTTTGTTAACAACTGCCCTGTATATGTGTGTGTCTTTGTTCTCCTGATAATAAAATAAATGTTAGCTGATAAGTGAGAGGCCAGCTGCTGCTGTACACATGATGATTTTTTCCTTTTCTTTTCCAGTTCCCTGTCCCAATCTCTACATTCAGTTAAATGACCTGATATTTACTGTGGATCCTGTCAGTCTGCTCTGGGGAAACCTCTTCTGCCTGGATTTATATCGCAGTTTGGAGCAGTTCAAAGCTATCTACAAGCTGGAAGATTCCAGGCAGAAAGATGGACACTTGGACATCCGTCTGGATGCCTTTCGGTCAAAGGTAGGAAAGAGTGGGGTTTTCATGTCGTCCCACTGCTGGTGGCCACAGCTGTGTTTCCCCGTGACTGTAACCCACAGTGCTGCTCTGTCTTTTGATGGAAGCAAGAAAAGTGGTTCTACAATCCGGAGGGTTTTCACGTGGATTGTAATGGTGGCATGCTGAGATACACAGATGGCCATTCTGAGTTGTATTTTGCTTTCTCTGAAGGTGAACTTCCCACTGGAGCAGAGAGAGCAGGCAAAGTTGCATCGTCCCAAGGCCCTTGTCTTCTCTGCGTCCGGGATGGTTGCCACCAACACCCGTCACGCCCCACACTGTAGCTGTCCTGACCTCCAGAGTGTCTTCCGGGGCTTTGCTGCTGCTGAGTTCTTTCATTCTACTTATGATCACTTTCCCAAGGTTCCTGGCGGGTTTAGCCTTTTGCACATGCTTTTTTTGCACCATGCTTTTCAGATGGATTCTGGCTTCTCTCAGTCTGGTACTCTCCCTCCCCAGAGGCCTAAAGCTTCCCAGGATCTCTGGTCCATCCACTTTTCCCAGATCTCCTTGGACTTTGAGGGAACAGAGAACTTCAAAGGCCGTTCCGTGAATTTTGTGGCCCCCTTCCCCTTGTCCATTTGGGCCTGCCTGCCTCTCCGCTGGCAACAGGCCCAGGCCCGGAGGCTCCTTTTGGCCTCAGAGGGAAGGCTGAAGCCATCTGCCAGCTTTGGAAGTCCTGTCCGATCCGAAGCCCTTGCCCCTGATTCTGTGCCCCATCAGAGGTCAAAGACTGAGCATGATTTGAAGAGCCTGTCGGGCCTTGCAGAAGTCGTGGACAATCCAGGAGAAGGCAGTGGTGCTGTGGATAGGGACAGCAAAGGGCCTCCGACAGAGCTGGAGGATGTAGCCGATGTCCACGTGCTCGTGCACTCCCCTGCCCACATCTGCGTGAGGCTGGACCACTACCAGTACTTGGCCCTGCTCCGCTTGAAGGACGTGCTGCAGGGCCTCCAGGAGCAGCTGGCCAAGGATGCGCAGGCCATGACCGGGTCTCCCCTGCAGGACTGGACAGTTTGCATCGGTGTCCTCCTCCCCAGTGCTGAGGTGGCTCTGCTCATGCAGCCTGCCCCTGGAGCTGTGGATGCGGACTCCGCAGGTTCAGATACCACCAGCCTCATAGACTCTGAGCTGTCTCCCTCAGAGGAGCAGGAACCAAAGTCTGATGCGTCCTCAGAGCAGGGCCCGGCGAGCCCTGAGAAGGTCCTAGAGGACAGCAGCACAGAAAATCTGGATGCATCCCAGGGGAGGCTGCACAGTAATGGAGAACTCCACGACTCCGGCCCCTCTGCACAGCAGGTGGCGGGGAAGGGGCATGAGGCTGTCGAGTCCCTTCAGGCCAAGAGACTGAGCAGAGCGCAGGCCTGCGGCTCACCAGCTGCATCGAAGCCCCCCGTGGGTGGGGCCACTGCTGTGAATGGACAGGGCGAGCCCCTCCCCCTGAAGAACCTCGAGGGAGAATTGTCAAGTGCTATCTACATGACCAGAGATGCCACCAAGGAGGCTCTGCATGCCACCATGGACCTCACCAAGGAAGCCGTGTCCCTGACGAAGGATGCCTTCAGCCTGGGCAGAGATCGAATGACCTCCACCATGCACAAGATGTTGTCCCTGCCCCCTGCAAAGTGAGTGATTTTCTGCCTTCTTCGGTCACCGATCTCTTTCTCTACTTCTCACCATGGGGCCGCTTTCCCATCAGGCTGAGGGACTGCACAGAATGACCTACTCGGTGGGCCGTTTCAAGCACATATTTATTGCTTCTTAGAATCAGCTCCTCTTCCCTTTCACTCATCCATACTTGTTGCCAGTGATCCACTGCATCAGAGCAGTGGTTCTGGCATCTGTGTGATATTCTTTTATGCAATTATTTGTTGGATTAGGTCCTTACAGCAGCACGTGAAGGCAGCTGTTGACTTTTGTATCTGCAGTTTGTAGCTGAGGACACCAAGGCTTGAAAGGATGAGCTTGTGCCTTCTACAACTCATAACCAGATGGGCAGGGCCTTGGACTTTCTTTATGGTTCACCTTACAGGGTCTGCCAGAGTAACAGGGAAGGAAAAATTTCATCCATTCCTTCAACCTTTTTTTTTGTGGTGCTGGGGGTCAATCCCAGTTTATCACCCAGCGCCCATCCCAGCCCTCAGCCTGGTCTCAGCCATGATGGAGAACTTTGCAGAGCTTTCCATGACAACGAACTCCTGGCTGTAGTCCCTGTGCTGAGGTTTCTCCAGCACTGTTCTAGGCTCCGTGATAAACACAGAAATGCAAGTCAGGAGAGTGGAAGAGTCTGGATTTTCTTGTGGCTTTAGGAAAGGTAGTGACAGTTAAAGGTGATCTTGGGCAGGCATGCTTGGTGGTTTAGAGATGAGGGAGTGTTGTAGCTGGGTCTCGATGTCCCCCCCAGAGCCTCATGTGGTCATAAGGGGCTCTTTACAGAGGTGGCTGGATCTAGAGTGTGTGGCACTGGGATTGGAGGTGCGGTTACTGCATCAGTCCACAGATTGGCACAGTTCCTGCCAGGATGAAAGGTGTGAGTGCTGCACCCGCCGTAGGTAGGAAGCTGCATAAGATATAAGAGACCCAAAGAGGGCTCAGTTGCTCTCGCCTGGCCTCTTGCTGTGGGCCGCTTCCCCTGATGCCACCCTGCCTGGAGCCAGCTGGGTGCGGACTGAACCTCCACAGACTAGGGGCCAAGTGAACCTTGCCTCCTTTAGCTCTGGGTTTGGGCATCTTGTCTCAGCAACAGGGAAGGTCACTCTGACAGCGACAGGACAGGTCTTTTTAAAATTTTATTTTATTTTATTTTTTGGGACAGGGTCTCACTTTGTAGTTCAGGCTGGCCCTGAGCTCACTATGTAGCCCAGGCAAGCCTCGAACTCCACAATCCTCCTGCCTCTGCCTCCTGAGTGGTGGGATGCCAGGCACTGTGGTATGTGGTATTGATTGCTGGTGGGTGTGAGTCACCACGCCCAGCATTGTTTGTGGTTACTGGGGATTAAACCCAGGACCTTGTGCTTGTGAGGCAGGCGCCGGAACCACTGAGCTAAATTTCCGGCCCAGGAGAACTCTTTCTTTTGTAAGGGAATCACAGTAAGAATTACAGGCACTAAGCGGTGCCTGGCCTGGCACCTGCTACGATAGATGGCCACAGAGGAAGCAGGGAGGAACAGTAGAGAGGAGTGCTGCAGGAATTCAGGATTGGGCTTTCTCACGTCAGATGTCATCCTGGGCACAGTATGGTCCCCTGGGTTCCTGTGCCTGTCCTGTAGGACAGGCTAATGTCATGCACCGTTTTTCAAATGAGCAGACGAGGCTCCAGAAGGTAAGAAACTTGCTCAGGCTCACATGTCTTGTGAGTGGTGGGGCAGGGATGGAGAGGCAGGCTCCTGTCCTTTTGTGTGCGCCTTCTCTAAGTGGAGCCAATTAAGGACGATGGAGAGGAGAGGGGGAGAGGAGAAAAGAAAGATGTGTGCTTCAGGCTTTTTTATTTTAATTGTTTTGTATGATGCTGAGGACTGAACCCAGGGCATTCACATTGAGCTGCATCACTGGCACTCTTTTTTTGTTATTGATTTGGGCTTTTTTGAGGCAGAGTATCATTTTGTACTTCAGGCTGGCCCTGAGTGCACTGTGTAGCCGAAGTTGGACTCCAATTTAAGGCAGTCCTCCTGCTTCAGCTTCCTGAGTGCTGGGATTACAGGTGTACACCACCGTGGCTGGCTACTTTTTTTTTTTTTTTTTTGCTTTTTGAGACAGGGTCTCGCTTTGTAGTTCAGGCTGGCCCTGAGCTATCTATG
>PVIC010028373.1:0-23246 GCA_004025085.1 Thryonomys swinderianus
GCTTTTTGGAGACAGGGTCTCACTTTGTAGTTCAGGCTGGCCCTGAGCTCACTATGGTGCCCAGGCAAGCCGCCGCGAACTCAGCAATCCTCCCGTCTCTGCCTCCCGAGTGCTGGGATTACAGGCGTGAGCCACCACGCCCAGCATTATATGTGGTAACCGGGGATCGAACTCAGGTCCTTACAGCTTGCGAGGCAGGTGCCGGAACCACTGAGCCAACACTCCGGCCCTCCGGCCCTCCAGAAACGTTTTGAATCTCTTGCTATGTGACATCTGAGCTTAATCGCACAAATCAGGTGTCAATCACTGCTTCTCAGGATACCTTGTGAAAAATAAGCTGTCAGGTTTCAGATTAGAAAATCACACCTCTGAGATGTGAGGGTTAATAAAGAATGTGTTTGCATTTATTCATTTATCTCAAATATTTGTTAAGCTTCTGTTGTAGATTACGAAGTTTAGCGTGTTCGAAGGAAAGCTGGTGAAGAATTGTGTGGATTAGGGTTAGCCAGCATACTCACGTTCACACGCAGCAATAAATTAGTGACACAAATTCAGGTAATTTACGGATGACCTGATAAAGTCACTTTATTGGTTATTAAATACATCGTGGTTATCCTACAGCCCGCGAGAGCCTGGAGCAGCGCCCGCAGGGTCAGGTTGGGGAGCCCCCCCCCCCGCACGCACAAGGTCCTGAGTTCCAGCCGCAGGACTGAAAACAAAACAGACATGTGTAGTCGTTAGGCGCCTTCATTCCCGGGGTGCTTTTGACCAGCTGTGCGATTCTGAGGCGATTGCTTCCTTCTTCCTGCAAGTGGCCCCAGCCTCGCTTCCTGAGGCCTCTTTCGCTGCATCTCACGGCCTGACTTCCGGCCAGCCTGGCCAGCCTCTGCTGCGTCCTCTGCTCTCCCTCCTTGTTCCTGCCTCGAGCCGTATCTTTTCTCCTGCAGCTTTTCCCAGGATGCCCCTTTCCCCGAGAAACTTACTTTCGGATTTCCTTGACTTAATAATTGTTCTATGCGGATTTCCAAATCCTGTCAAAAGATGGCATCGATTCCAGTGCCGCCTCTCTTCACACACTGTGATCCCTGCAGCCGTGCAGGACCCCTGCTCGGAAACACTCCATGCTCGGGTGGACGCTTTGCAGCCAGCATCTTGAAGGGCTCAGGCACCTTTTTTTTTTTTTTTTTTTAAGACAGGTTCTCGCTTTGTAGTTCAGGCTGGCCCTGAGCTCACTATGCAGCCCAGGCAAACCTGGAACTCAGCAATCCTCCTGCCTCTGCCTCCCGAGTGCTGGGATGACAGGTGTGAGCCATCACATCCGGCACTGTGGTATGCGGTATTGATGGCTGGTGGGCGTGCGTCTCCACGCCCAGCATTGTATGTGGTTCACGGGGATCGAACTCAGGACCTTGCTCTTGTGAGGCAGGAGCCAGAATCACTGAGCTAAATCTCCAGCCCGGTTGTTTCTATTCTTAATTCTGTTCACATTCAAATAGCAGAGATGTTATTTTGACTGATGCTTGCGAGGCATCTTTCATGTTCTTGGCATGTCCCCTCATTCCTGTGTATCTACACGATCTGTCTCTAAAGTTATTCTAACGACAGTCATCTAAATATGTTATTGAATAGACGGGGACCTAAACACCGGGGTGGTGATAAAGGTGTATTTTGAAAGGAAGGGTAGAATTGAATGGCAGTACTTAAAGAAATAATAATATTCATTTAGGAAAGTTTGAATCTTAATCATTTCACTACTGTTTATACACTGGTACTCAAGCAATGGCAATTTACCTAAATTGCCTGGGGGGTAATTGGTGCCTAGAAGGAATGAGACCCACCGGTGTGTCCGCCTTGTAAATATCTTGTCTGAAACGCACTTTTAGGCCGCCGTGGTAGCCAATTAGAAGCACCCTGGGGAATAGGGGCCGAGCTGTTGATGAGAACAGAGTGTAGCCACGTGGCAGAGGAGAAAATCCGGATAGTGCATGAGGATTTATAACTAATCGCCAAGAGGTGGGTCGAGTTACGCACAGATCATGTAAGCGTGGACCAGAAACTAATTCGAAGGCCGCTGGTAATGTGCTCAGCGGCACCTTTAATGAATAGCGTGAAGCATTCGGCTGAGAGACACACAGTCTTAGAGGGGCCCAGCTGGGTAAGACACCTAAAGCTATCAAACAGTCCGCCTGGAATGCCCGAGCCTGTCTGCGCACGGGTGGGTTCTCTGATAACTGAGATCACGCCATGAAAGGCCAAGGCACAGAGGTGCTGCGGGTCAGCCCCAAGTCTCCAGCTCTTAACCATACAGTACAATCGAAAACTCTGTATTGCCATTCAAACATAAAACAGCATTGTCTTTGTAGTTTCTCTAATGAATTGTATATTGAAAACAGAGGAGGGAGGGACATCTCAGTCCATTCATGTGACATGAAGAGAGATTTGTGTGAATCCGCGGCCACCGGGGCTGGCAGTGGCCAGCAGCGACGGGTCGCGACCGGCCCTTGACAAAATAAATAAGATCATCAGCGTAACAGGAGGCGGCTCTCTCTTCTCCCCTATGTTGTCAGCTTCAAAACAGTCACTATCTCGAGAGAGTCCCAGGTGCACCTTGGGGGGACCCAGTGCTCTGAGCGTCCCTTTGTCCCTAATGAAAGAGGAGGATTTGCTTAGCTTTGATGTACGGCTGTGTGTTTTCTAACGATGTCGGCAAGAAATCAGATTCCATTAGGCATTTTCCTTGTAAGCCTTGATTATTCAGCAGCTCTGTTGAAATGAGCTGTACAGTTGTCCACGAGCAGCTGCATGAAGAGACAGACGGTTGTGCCTGTGGTACCAAACCGAGCAGATCTGGGCTGAAGCACCCCTGCATGTTTATTTAATTAAACTATCCCTCTGTACCATGTTTTTCTCCTTCTGAGCAGTAGGAGTAGATTCTGAACCCACTAGCATTTCACCATAAAAAGACCAGGAAATCTGATCTGGATTATAAAGTGTAGCTCAGTTCTAATACGAGGCAAATCCTTTCTGCCCCTTCCGCCTGTTTCTCTGGCACGCGACATTAATGCCTGTTCTGGCACATCCCGGCACAGCTGCAGAGCAGGACTGGCCCCTGAGCCCTGGGCCCTGTTCTTGTGAGCCTGCCGAGCTGCCAGCAGCCGTCCCCGTGCCCGTCAGGTCAGGCCTGGCAGGGGCAGCTCTGAAATGGAGTCACTGCGGAGCAGGACCCAGCTCAGCTCACCGTCCTGGGATGTGTGTGAGACAAACCGAGGTTTTATCGTAGGGTCAAAGGAGAAGAAAGGAAGCCTGACCCTAAGACGGGCCGGAAAACTGGCAGGTCTGGGAAGGGGTCACACACACGCACGCACACACTCGCACACAGACACGCAGACACACACACTCTTCCGATCAACAGAATTATTCCTCTGCATCTTGGTCAACAGACTAGCAGGAGTACAAGTGTGTTTTGCTCTTGAGTTTTTTTTATTTTTTTATTTTTGAGACAGGGTCTCACTTTGTAGTTCAGGCTGGCCCTGAGCTCACTATGGTGCCCAGGCAAGCCGCCACAGACTCAGCAATCCTCTTGTCCCTGCCTCCCGAGTGCTGGGATTACAGGCGTGAGCCACCACGTCCAGCATTGTGGTATGCAGTGTTGATTGTTGGTGGGCGTGTCTCCACGCCCAGCATTATATGTGGTTACCGGGGATCGAACTCAGGTCCTTGTGCTTGCAAGGCAGGTGCCAGAACCACTGAACTAACCCTCTGGCCCCAATCTCTGTATCTTTTAGATCCTGAAACTCTACCTGGGCTCAGGGTGGCTGCAAAAATGTTTATGGAAAGAATGTTGAAAGCTAGGGTTCTTTTTGTGTGTGCTTTTTTTTCTATTTTTGAGACAGAGTCTCACTTCGTAGTTCAGGCTGGCCCTGAGTTCACTATGTAGCCCAGGCCAGCCTCAAACTCAGCAATCCTCCTGTCTCTGCCTCCCGAGAGCTGGGATGACAGGCGTGAGCCACCACCACACCTGGCACTGTGGTCTGTGGTACTGATGGCTGGTGGGTGTGAGTCACCATGCCCAGCATTGTATATGGTTACTGGGGACTGAACTCAGGACCTTGTGCTTGTGAGGCAGGCGCGGAACCACTGAGCTAAATCTCCCACCCGAAAGCTAGGTTTTTATTAAATCTATAGATGGGAGAACCAGAGTAAAGAAACATATTTTATTTTGCAGAAATAGGATGGAAGATATTTGTCGGCCTAAGCGGGTAATCTGTTAAGAAGTATTCTGTGATTTGTTTCAGAAGAGACCTGAGGCGTCAGCACAGCCTGGGTTGTGAAGTGGTCGGTGTCTCGGCACACCTTCTCTCTTTTTTTTTTTTTTTGAGACAGGGTCTCGCTTTGTAGTTCAGGCTGGCCCTGAGCTCACTATGGTGCCCAGGCAAGCCGCCGCGAACTCAGCAATCCTCCTGTCTCTGCCTCCCAAGTGCTGGGATGACAGGCGTGAGCCACCACGCCCGGCACTGTGGTATGTGGTATTGATGGCTGGTGGGCGTGAGTCTCCACGCCCAGCATTGTATGTGGTTACTGGGATTGAACCCAGGACCTTGTGCTTGCGAGGCAGGCGCCGGAACCACTGAGCTAACCCTCCGGCCCCTTGGCACACCTTCTCTTAATTGCAAGGTGTTTTGTGGGCCTCCCCCACCCTGTCCTTTTTTTTTCTGTCCATGTATTGTATTTGGTTTTAAGCAGCTAATATGCAAACTGAGGAATGGGCTGGTCCCACACCAGTGGGCAAAGAGCCTCAACGAAGCCTTCCGCTTTGGAGACAAGGTCTCACTATGCAGTTGAGGCTGGCTTCGTTCGGACTTGCTGCGACCCTCCTGCCTCATGCTCCTGAACGCTGGGATGACGGCCCGCAACGTCATACCTGGCCGAACCCTTCCATCTCAAACCTGGCTTTTGCTTATTTTTCTTTTTACCAACCACAGATTAGTCTGGGAACCTCTAAGAGGCACGAAGACCAGGAATCCTGCTTCCTTTCATAGAGTTGCAGCCCTTCTAAAGCAAGGATTTGCTTCCTTTTGCTCTTCATAGTCCTTAATTCCATAGTCTTAACTCTAAAATAATCCATCCTCCTGTAACTGTCCCTTGCCCTGTGGTGTTTGCTTTATGTCTACCCATGAAATGGAGCGTTCACAATCTTAGACCGAGCAGTCTACGGTAGACTATGAATACAGGGCATGAATATAACACACAGTTTAACAGAATTGTAACATGAATCCATGTCATGTAAGCAGTTTAATGTGTGCTGCAAAGCATCTAAATATGGGGCCGAATGTCATTCTTCTCCCTGGCAAAGCTGTCTCTGCTGAAGCTGACGTGATTGTCTGCATGAAAGTCCCAAAGAATCATCAACGAAAGCTACCAGAACTAATGCATACGTTTGGCTCTTCTAATACAAGGCCAGTCTGTAGGAATCCATTGTGTTTTTATACACGACCAATAAATAACTAGAAACCGAAGTTTTGTTTTTTTTTTTTTTTTCGCTTTTTTGGAGACAGGGTCTCGCTTTGTAGTTCAGGCTGGCCCTGAGCTCACTATGGTGCCCAGGCAAGCCGCTGCGAACCCAGCAATCCTCCTGTCTCTGCCTCCCGAGTGCTGGGATTACAGGGAAACCGAAGTTTTTATAAGTCTTATTTATAGTAACAGGACAGAATCCAGCCCCTCGCACCATACAACCCAGCAGCCTCACCAGGAAAAATGAAAACACAGCTCTGAGAAAAGCTCTGGGTGAGATGTTCACGGCAGGCTCTTCGTAGTCACCCCACCCTGCGAAGAGCCCCAGACGCTCATGGATACACTGAGGTTCGTCCACTCCGTGGGACCCTCGTGGCGGTCACGGGAGCTCCGCGCTGCGACACCCCGCAGGCCGGGTGGTCCGGGCGGCGCTACGTCACCAAAGAGGTCGCGCAAAAAGGGCTGGAGACCGGGCGGCTCTCAGGAGCCGTGGGCGGAGGAAGGGGGTCCGGGCCGACGCCCCGCGGAGGAGAAGCAGCAGCTCCTCAGGGTTACACGCTCACGGCCAGCACTGTGGTGGCAATCGTGCAGCTAGAAATGCTTCTCAGCATTCACAGACCCGCATTAAATATTCGTTTTTATTGTGTATTAATTTATCCCCCAAGACAACCAACTTTCACAAGAACTCGTATTCTGTAAGTGCGACAGCGAAAGTACTTCCAAAAAAACCAGACTCAATCCTCTGCCAATCAAAGAACGAACGGACCCCAAGGCTCCCTGTGAGCAATCTGTGTAAACTGTTCCTCCTGAGGAATTAGAGCACTGCAGGCGTTGTGTGGGACAGAAATGTGGACACGCAAATTAATAAAGGTCCGTGAAAAAGGAAAGGGCTCTCTCCCAGAGCCAGGGCCTGTACCGGGGCGGCGCCTTCTGAGCACAGCCCTGAGAACCGGAGGTTTTCAGAGCCTACCGCAGAGCAGCCGCCGGGCTCCCGTTCTGCCCGGGCCGCTCCCGGCGTCCGCACCTCCCTTTCGGACGCGCCCTCCGTCCCGCAGGACGCCTCGCTCGCATCCACAGCGCCGTGGGCCTGAACCCTGAGCTCCGCTGTGTCTGACGCCGGCGAGATCCCCGCTTGCACTGCTCCCCCGTTCTGAGAGTATAACCCCGACACTGTGGTCAGAGTCCAGGGCGCAGACGGCCAGTTGTAGGTTGAGTTATGTCTTATTCTGCTGGGTGTTTTGGTTAGTTTTTTTTTGAGACAGGGTCTCGCTTTGTGGTTCAGGCTGGCCCTGAGCTCACTCTGGTGCTCAGGCAAGCCTGGAACTCAGCATCCTCCTGCCTCTGCCTCCCGAGGGCTGGGATGACAGGCGTGAGCCACCACGCTCGGCGTTGTATGTGGTTACCAGGATCGAACTCAGGACCTTGCACTTGCGAGGCAGGTGCTGGAACCACTGAGCTAAATCTCCTCACCTTGGTTAGTTTTTTTAAGCAGAGTCTCTGAGGGGTAAGACTAGATCCCTCCTCATGTCCCATTTGGGTTTGAGATGCGTGTTCTCCAGTCGGAAGCCGGTGAAGGCCCAGCTTCGGGTGCGGGCGGCCACCCGCACACACAGCTGCCCCAGCAGCCAACGGGGCACGTGACAAGAATCTCCTTGGCAGGGAGGTTTGTTCCCATGGTCTTTAATTCCCAGCAAGAGCAGGGCCTGACCTTCCAAGGGAAAAGCTTAAAATAGCCCAAGTCCTTCTGCTAATTTCCTTTTCCTCCCCAGCCTCTTTATTTCCTCTTCTTCACTCCCACTCTGGTCCTGTCTGGAACCACTTCTGCTGTCTGTCTTCTCTCCCTCCTTCCTTCCTTTCTCTTCAGCTTTTTCTCTCCCTCTTCTTCCTCTTCTTCCTTCTGGTGTTACCTACCCCTGTCCACATTAGTTTTATTTCATTTTTTACGTGCCTTCATCCCTGCTGTTGTCCAGTAAGGTTTTGTGTTCTCCAGTAAGCCTGGAAGTTTAAGTCGCAGACTCGCCCACAACGTAGCCACCGAATCTGTCCGCTTTCTGATACCAGGCCGACCTGGGCCAGGGAGCAGGGCCTCTGCCAGCCTGAGGGTGGGAGTCCAGCTCATACGTATGCATTGTTTTGCCTCCTTAATAGTCCCCGGGCTTACTCCATGTCACGGGGGAGCCCGGAGGACAGAGGAGATCTCAGTCACAACAGGGCCCTGGTCTTTTCGCTTGCTGCCGTATTTCTGGGGCTTGAGTGTCCAGTGGCCGTGGAGAGGCTGACCAGCCGCTCTCCCACGCACAGATCTGAGTCCCGGAAGCAGCCACGACAGCCAGTGTAGACGAAGTTCAGATGCGTCAAAACGTCCAGTGAAACAGTCCTGCCGTGATAAACAGGTTACGATGATGATCTTTAAGACACTGTCTTTAAGGATCTTTACCTCATGCCAACAGGGAAATATGTAACATCTTTTAAAATGTATCAAAATACTTGTTATAGGATATTTGAAAGAATAAACTATCGGGTTTTTATTAGAAGCTCATGTAACTGGAAAGTGATCTAATAATGCCATTGTAATTCCATCATCCCGAGTGACCGCCGTGTGTTTGGCGGGGGAGGGGTTGAGTCCGGGCCAGACCCGAGCGGGGTTTGCGGGGTGCTGCGGGCCACGCCCGTCCCATCTACTTGCGGTGCTGTCAATAGCAGTCTCGTTTCCCGCGGGTACTTCCCTTTATGCCAAGGTGATTTAGACGGCAACTCTTGTCTGCCTTCAAGACTTATAAGATAATTAGGGCAAAACACATGTACAGGAGTTAATATAGGGCCGGGAGTGGTGGTGCACACCTGTTGCGGAACCTGAGAGGCTGAGGCGGGAGCGCTTCGAGTTCAAAGCCAGCCTGGGCTACATGGCAGGACCCTGTTAAAAAAAAAGAATATGTAGGCTAGATAATAAATTTGTTGGTTTTGGGCCAGAGGGTTAGCTCAGTGGTTCCGGCACCTGCCTCGCAAGTGCAAGGTCCTGAGTTCAATCCCTGGTAACCACATACAATGCTGGGCGTGGAGACTCACGCCCACCAGCCATCAATACCACAGACCACAGTGCCGGGCGTGGTGGCTCACGCCTGTCATCCCAGCACTCGGGAGGCAGAGGCAGGAGGATTGCTGAGTTCGAGGCTTGCCTGGGCTCCATAGTGAGCGCAGGGCAGCCTGAACTACAAAGCGAGACCCTGTCTCAAAAAAAAAAAAAAAAAGAAAGTGTTGGTTTTCTTGAATATAGATACCATTTGCTTTGGTTTATTTAGGGTTTGAACCCCAGACCTTCATTTACTTACTTTTTAAATTTTAATCGTTCAGGTGAGGCTGAAACTTGTGATGCTCTACCACCCACGGTCCTCCAGAGAGCGGGGGTCCAGGTGTGTGCCACCACTGCCACCTCAGCAGGCCGCACTTGCCTGAGTCACACGCCACATCCTCCATCCAGCCTCGCGCACCCTGGGTCCAGCCGCCTCTGAAGAGTCCCGGCTGTGAGCACAGGAGGTCTCGGGGGCGTCTAGACACGAGCCACCACAGAGGGCACAGCGGAGGCTGAGAGAGAAGGCAGGGGTTGGTCGCCACCTGCGTGGGTGTGGGCCTCAGGAGGAGAGGCAGACTGTGCCCATGTTTGTGTGGCGTCTGCCAGAAGTTTTCTCGATGAGGGGTCTAGGGACAAGAAGGGAAGTTAGGAGTGAAAAGAGAAACTTCGCTTTTCATTAGTCATGCGGATAAGCCGTTTCTTAGAAGATTAAGATCGCCCACTACTCTAAGAATTACCACGAGCGTTCTTTTCCTAAAATCAATTTCCACAGCACGAGGTTTCCCATGTGCTGTGAGAAGATTCTGATCGACATTCGTTTCCCTGAAGGCCTGTGCTGGTCGCCAGACTTCCTGTCTCAGCCTGAGTCACACGGAGGAAGTTGTACTTTTTCTGTTTCAGACTAAGTTGTCTGAAGTGTTTCCATATTCTCTTTTTAGATTTTGAGCACCTGTAGCTATGCCCTACTTTTATTCCTAATACTTTTCACTTCTCCCTCATGTGTGTATCTGTCTCTGTTTCTCTGTCTCTCATCAGTTTAGGCAGAGGTTTGCCAGTTTTCTCTCTTCCAGAGATGGAGAGAGTCTCTGTATCTTTCTTTGTGCGTGCATTTCCTTCTCTCCGAGGTCCTCACGAGCGGCTGCGCGTGGTCAGTCGCAGAGGAGAGCAGATGGCTTCGGCAGTTGCTGCAAAGAGAAATGAGATGGAAAAACAGGTGCAGGTCGAAGTGCCGTGTCCTGCACCTGCTTTGGCTGCTGACCCGGGAAAGGAGGCCGTGGCGAGGCAGCCTCTGGGGCCGGGTGGGCTGTCCTCGGGCCTCAGGTAAGTTCTGAGAGGGGCCCGGGCGACTCGCACAGCGTCCGCAGCGTACCTCTCAGCCAGCCAAGAAGGACTCCCATTCATTCTGTCTTTTGCTTTATAAAGTTCAAACTTATATTACTCTCAACACTGCCTAGCAAATATTAACATTACAGCTTTGGTTTATGTTTAACTTCGTTGGAACAAACAGCAGAAGGTTAATACTGCAAAGCAGTTTTAAAAGACCAGTGTGATCAGCAGTGCAAACGTGAAGGCGGCCCGCTTCTCCGCGCAGGGTTAATGAGCAAACCCGTGGCGAGATTTTACACAGCTGCAGTTCGGATTGTAGACTTAGGGTGGAGCGGGGCAGCCTTGCTCTCAGCCACGTCTTGGGCACAGCTACTCGTGCCCAGCTTCTAATACATACGCGCAACACATGCACACACAGGCACACGCACTGCACTAGAGTCATTCACCATCAAGTCCATAGGAGACTGGAGGCCACGGTGAATTAAACTCCTGCTCAGCCTGGACCAGAAAGCAGAGCTCTTTAGTCCTAGCCTCGCCTTCATTTTATGACTCCAGTGGACTTATTTTATTACCCGGAATGAAAAGTAGGTGAATATGTAGCACAAAATGGCATCCAACTGGTTATTTCCAGCCTACTTTCCAAGGGGTGTTTCCTGCCAGGTGTTTATACGGAGCGAATATCAGAAAGCAGGAAAGGAAAATTGAGGCAAACTGTAGAGCGATCTGGTAAGGTGGCCGTTCGCATTTCACGAGGCCGTGTGACGTGAACGAGTGCGAGAGAGCGTTACTGCGTCTGAGTGCGGAGACGGTGCCCTCAGTCCTGCTCCTCAAGATATCTCAGTATTTGTGACAGGCTGAGTGGTTGAGCAACAGTTCCTCTCCCTGCCTTTTAGGGATTTTTACCTTTAACACACAGGAAGACTCTCAGGAAATCCTTTTTTCTGGTTTTGGATTCTGTAAAGAAAGATGTAAAGCTCAGGTCTTGGCATTGTCCATGGTTGTTTACATAGCAACAGCTGTCTCTCTTCCTCCTTTGTGATGTTGAATTACAATTTACAGCCACCATTTTATGAATGTCCTTTGATTTTATAATTCCAAACAATAAAGGGCAAGTGTTGTAAAAACTAAATTAGGCATTTTAGAAAACACATGTATTAAATATCTTGAAATTAATTCACTGACTCTGTAGAAGTAACAAAGTGTTTTGGATTTATTATGAGATATATCTCTGCTGTGGAGCTCCCAAAATGTTTTTCTATAGGCAGCGCCTATGGAAGAGAACATTCATTTTCTTTATTGGTGCTATTGAATATTTAATAAAATGTTTCTATTCCTTTTCTCACACGTGCTCACAGAAAGAGGTTTCTTTAATGTAACAGCTTATCATCTGGCTTATAGATATCGGTTCTGGTTTGAGTATCATCTTCATGCCTTCCAAATACTATTAAGGTCCGTACATGCTACATCTCCATGACTAATTATGTATCTTTTCTTAAAAGTCCCCATAAGTAAGATGTATGGATTTCTACATGGAAGCATTATCTGTCAGAGTTATGAAACATTGGGTTAATCTTACACCACTGTGCCAGTTACTTCAGCAAACTAAG
Organism: Thryonomys swinderianus; assembly: GCA_004025085.1. Lineage (NCBI taxonomy): Eukaryota > Metazoa > Chordata > Mammalia > Rodentia > Thryonomyidae > Thryonomys > Thryonomys swinderianus. Next base: position 11,515 of record PVIC010028373.1, read on the forward strand.
GGAAATACTGTACTAAGGGAAATACTGTACCATACATACATGCTACATCTCCATGACTAATTATGTATCTTTTCTTAAAAGTCCCCATAAGTAAGATGTATGGATTTCTACATGGAAGCATTATCTGTCAGAGTTATGAAACATTGGGTTAATCTTACACCACTGTGCCAGTTACTTCAGCAAACTAAGGGAAATACTGTACTAGTATATTCAAATTACCATCCATTTAAATGGTAAAATTAGGGCGCCATATTCTTTTTTTTTTTTTCCTTTGAGACAGGGTCTCGCTTTGTAGTTCAGGCTGGCCCTGAGCTCACTATGGAGCCCAGGCAAGCCTCGAACTCAGCAATCCTCCTGCCTCTGCCTTCCGAGTGCTGGGATGACAGGCGTGAGCCACCACGCCTGGCACTGTGGTGTGTGGTACCGGAGATCGAACTCAGGACCTTGCACTTGCCAGGCAGACGCTGGAACCACTGAGCTAAATTCCCGGCTCCCAGGCTCCTCCATATTCTTAACTTTGCTTTACTTTGGCAGCATTCATGTCATTAAATTTCAGTAAAGCTTCATTGCACAATGGTATTGCCTAATAAGACTTCCTTCTCAGTCTCGGTCCTTCTGGTTTACTTAAGTAACTGCTAAGCTCCCTCCCGGATGCTCCCACTTCCCGCCTGTCCCCACAGTCTATAAATTCTATCCCGAAGAGTATCTCTCTGCGCATCCTGTCTCTATGCACCTGGATTTGTGGCTGTGGCAGAACTCAAGACAGTTTCCAAGATTTCCGCCTGTGCTGTGCACGTGCCTTGCCTCGTCCAGTTATTCTGCACACCCTGTCGAGGTCTCCTCATCAGCTCCGCGTTCCTGTAATGAAGTATCGGAGGCAGGCTGACTTGATCAAGAAAAGAGGCTTATTTAGCTTACAGTTTTTGGGTTAGAGTTCAAGATCAAGTGGCCTCACGGATGTGGCCGCTGGGCAGGGCCAGATGGCAGGTGGCGTTCCAGCAGTGAGAAAGATCCCGGGGTCGGGTGGTGCCCTCCCCTCTGAGGGCACTGGCCTGGTAGTAGCCTGAGGGCTTCCCCACATGCTGCTCCTTCCTTCCTCCTCCTCTTTCTCCGTATTTTTTGGTACTGACGATTAACTGACCTTGAGCTGTCAGGCGGGCCCAGCTGGGCTCCTCTTCCAAACGGTGCACAACGCCCCCCCCCAGTCGCTGGGGCCCGGCCTTGCAGGGTGGGAGCTTCAGGAGCACACGGTGCGGCGGGTCTGAGGACGGTGCCAGGTCAGCTGAGCGTGAGCTAAGGAGCTGAGCAGCGCGGGCCCCGCGCCCCACAGCCTCCGGGCCTGCAAGCCAAGGTGGAAGCTGACGGCCATCTGCGAGAGTCCACGGACCGCTCCCCTGTGCAGGACCGCGCAGGCCCGGCCCGGCGCGGGGGGCCGGGGAGGCCAGGGAGGTCCGTGGTGCAGCGGACCCTTTCCTGCGCGCCGCCCCCCGCTTCTCCTCGCGGCGAAGCTGTCTTCCGCGCGCAGCCGCCTGTGCTCTCGCGACCCCGAGAGCAGCCGCAGCTCCCACCGCCCAGGCGCGCGGGCCGCGGCTCCCCGGCAGCTCCGGGCCCGCGCGAGCCCGGGGGCGTGGCATCGGGGGCGTGGCCCAGGAGGGGCGTGACCAGCCAGCGAACGCCCGCCCCCTCCCGCCCCGCCCCCGCCCCCGCCCCGCCGTTTAACTGGGGCGCGCGGCCGCGGGCTCGAGTCCTGCCGCCGTCCGCGCCGTCGGAGCCGCCGCCCGCCGCCCGCACCTCCGGCCGCCGCCGAGCCGCCAGCGGGGCCGCCGCGCCGGAGCGACCGCGCCTTTGTGCGCCGAGGTAGGTCCCGGGCGCGCCCTCCGCACACAAAGACGGCGCGCGAGGCGCCCGCGGGACCCGGGGCGGCGACCGGGCGGGCGGCCTAGGGGCGGCGGCGGCGGCGGGCGGCGGATCGGGGGCGCCGGGCCGAGACCCCGCCGGGCCGAGACCGCCGGCCGCCCGCAGACAAAGGCGGGTGCTCGCCCCCCGCCGAGCGCCGCCCGGCGCGTCCCTCCGGCCGCAGGTGCCCGAGTCGGTCCGCGGCCTCCGCCCTGGGCGCCGGCGGCTTCCCCGCGGGGCATCTGCGCGCGGATCGCGGGGGACGCGGCGCGGAGGAGGAGGAGGAGGAGGCGGCGGAGGCCGAGGCTGAGGCCGCCCGCGCGCGACCTGGCTGCGGAGACCGGTCCGGACCGCGGAGCGGGCCCCGAGCCGAGTGGGCTGGGAGGGACGCGCGGGAGCGGAGCGCTCGGCTCGCCGTCCGGTCGCTGCGGGCCGCAAGAGTGTCTGGTGCCGGCTGTGCGAGAAGTTTTGTGCTTAGAACTTTTAATTGTAAGATTGCACATGTTTATTAAAAACTGTGAAAAATACAGTCATGCGGCACCACCAGTCCCTCCCCCGTGGATAAAGGCGTCTCTGCGTGACTTCTGCTTGGAGTCTGTGTGCACGTGCCTGAGAGGCAGACGGGTTGATCCTGACCTGTGAGCTCTTGCCAGTGACGGACATTTAAAATGGATAATTCCGCGCTTATGCATCGCCACGCACACCGTTAGACCGGGCTGTTTCGGAATATGCCTTCTTATAACCTACATAATCACCTAACCGGAAGGGAGAGGGAAGATAAGACAGAAACACTGTAATTTCCACTTGCTTGGAAGCACAGGCTGACCAAAAAGTTTTTATGGACGGCATTCTTTGGTTTTCAAGAGTCGTTTGGGATTCACTTCATTTTTAAAGCAATCTTTCAGCTTCTAACATACTTCTGAGAGTAACGTTGCTCAGCAGTTCAGGGAGAGGTGTGGTAGGCGGAGCTCTGTGTAGCCCAAGCAGCGCGGCGGTTCCTGGTCCTGAAGCCCAGCCGCTTGAGAAGCCAGACCGGAGGGGCTCCCCACCGAGGGCGGGCGCTTCGGAGCATGCGCCTTCCGCGGGGCAGCGTCCCCATCGGCCACGTTTCTGGCCACTGGAGCTTTTCGTTACCTACTTTTATTTTCCTCAGACGATTTTGGACATTTGGATTCTCTAGTGTGTAAGTAAAAATGAGCCTTTCAGACAACCGTTTAGAAGCAGGCTGAGCCCGAGGATGATGCAATACTTTCTGAGCCTGGAAGAATGAACAGGAAGCAAGCTGTGGTTACGCAGCGTCAGGTGCATTTCTTGTTGCTGCTTCGACCGTTTGCGGTTCCTCCCCTGCGGTTTGGGCTTCTTCCCTGCCTGTGCTCTCGGAGGGCTGTCCTGCCCTTCCGCCGTGGTGTTTGTAGGGACGGTGCTCCTGGAGAGGTCCTTGCGCTTCTCTGCGTAGTAAAGTCGATAGAAACTCCCAGGGGAAACAGCAGCCTCTCCAGATTTTACTTTCCGACTCTCCTTGGACACCTTTGATGAGCTAACCTGAGGTCAGGGTTGGAGTTCTGCTCTTCAGTTCTTCGTCTTGTAGGAGAGAGAAGTGTGGGGTGGCCCGGTGGAAGGGACTCGCTGTGGTTATGGTGGCGCCGGCCTCCAGCCTGGGCCCACTCCTGCGGCGGCTGAAGGCACACCTGGCTAGTACTGGCTCAAGTGGAGGCAAGGCCTGAGGCTTGCTCCCGGAGTGCAGGAGGCTGGGGGCTGTTTAAAGCGTCAGACGTAGCGGTGGGAAAGACTGCTGCTGACGTTCTTCGAGGGGCGGAGGGGTGAGGACTGGGGCACAGGTGACTAGTAATACGGCTTCACGGCTTCACGGTCCTGCCGCCTCTGCGTCGTCTGAGAAAATGGGTCTGTGAGATCTGGATGCCAGGCATCGGAGGGCACCCCAGAGGTCTCGGAGGGCCAGCGGCCGCTTTTAAGTCTGGAGAAGCAGTGGCTGTGGGTCACTCTGGGCACACAGCGGGCTGCGCCCCGCGGATGGGCATCGGAGCGTGCGTGTGGCCTGGGCGTGACAGAATGGCGCTGCCCTCCCTCGTGCGGTCAGGCCCCTTGTCGATCCCGGCCTGGCGTTTGGCTTTTCCTTCCTGGGGCAAACCGCCTTTCTCCTCCTCCCTTCCTAGCTGAGGGTCTGCCGGGCTTGTCCATGGGAACTCCCCTCGCCCAGCACTGAGGGAATGCGCAGAGCAGGAAGCACCTTGTGCCCTCCTGTCTCAGTCCCGCGGGTTCCGGTGTCCCCTCAGGAGAAGAAAGCACGTCGCCGGGCCGCTGATTCTGAGGCTGACGCTGGAGCTCTGCTTTCGTTCGCCGCGCAGGTACCAGAGTGCGCAGTGCCTGCTGCGGGCCTGCTGGGATGGTGCCCACACTGGGGGTGGAGGTGCTGCCTCGGAGAGCAGGTGGGGACGGCTGGGCTCGCACGCTCCGGTTCTGGCCCTGCGGGGTGGGGAGGTGCTCGAGGCCAGCTGGGCTGCTCTGTCTCTGGTCCTAGGCCACTGAGGTCGGGCAGAGGTGGGTATTCATACTCTTATCTTGGCACCTGAGGCCTTTTTTTTGAGACAGGGTCTTGCTTTGTAGTCCAGGGTGGCCCTGAGCTCACTGGTGCCCAGGCAAGCCGCCGTGAACTCAGCAATCCTCCTGCCTCTGCCTCCCGAGTGCTGGGATCACAGGTGTGAGCCACCACGCCCGGCACTGTGGTATGTGGTATTGATGGCTGGTGGGCGTGAGTCTCCACGCCCAGCATTGCATGTGGTTACCGGGATCCAACTCAGGACCTTGCACTTACGAGGCAGGCGCCGGAACCACTGAGCTAAATCTCTGGCCCACCTGAGACCTTTTTAGTACTTTTGGTGATGCTGGGTGTGGTGGCTCACGCCTGTCACCCCAGCACTCGGGAGGCAGAGACAGGGGGATTGCTGAGTTCGAGGCTTGCCTGGGCTACCTAGTGAGCTCAGGGCCAGCCTGAACTACAAAGCGAGACGCTGTCTCAAAAACAAATTTTTTTTTTTGGTGGTACAAGGCTCTTTTACACTGGACTCCTTCTCCGGCCCCCTTTTAATATTTCATCTCTATTTTTTTACTTTTTACTTTAGTCTCACCAAGTTTGTAAGTTTCCCAGCTTGGGCTTGAACTTGCCGTATTCCTGCTCAGCCTTCCGAGTGTGGAGCTCACGGGGGTGGGGCAGCAGGGCCCCCTCCACGGCGTGGCTCAGCCCCGTGCTCTGTGGGCTTCAGGTTCGCTGCTGAACAGTGGGCAGGGAGCGGTGACTCAGGCTGCTCGGCGGAAGCTCTGCGCCCCCTCAGGGTCACCCCACTTCCCGTGTCCGGACAGCTCCTTTCGGCCCTGTGAGTCTGCTTTGCTCTGTAGATCCTTTGGACAGAGGCGCAGAGTTGACCCACACGGCGACCTCCGCTCCTCCTGAGGCCCGTCTCCGCTGCGCACTGCGGGGCTGGCGCTGGTGCGGGCTCCCTTCTCGGGTGGTACCTGTGCTATGGCGGGTGTGTGTGCCGTGTTTCCTGCTTGCTTTGTTGATGCGTGTTTAGGCGTCTCCGCACCAGGAGAACGTGCGGCAGGCCTGAGCGACGCTGGTCCCAGCGCGATTCTCGGAGGAGGCGCCGGGCACACGGGCAGCGAGTGCAGAATACACAGCGGGACTGCGGGGTTCAGAGCCTCTGCCCAGCCAGGGAGGGGTCGGCGGTGTGGACAGCAGTGAGGATCGGGAGAGGGCCAGTCTCCAGAACGCGTAGGGAGCTTCTCCAGCTCCACAGTGAGAAATCTTAGCAGCCTGGTTAGAAAGTGGGGGCAGCAGGCCTGAGGAGCTGTCCCGCCCGCAGCCTTTCAATGAGGTTTTCGAGAGCAGCAGCAGTGCTCTCCAGGGGTGCATGGGGCTGCTCAGGGAGGGCAGGGCCCGCGCTCCTCCCCCGGCTCCGCGTCTCTAGATGCTCCCTGTGTTCCCTTCCCCGGCAGGAGTCGGGATTCCTCCTCGGGTGCCGTGAGCGTGGGGGGCGGCTCTGTGGTTTGATGGTTATCTGGGAAATATGGCCTGGTTCCCTTGGAGTGAGTTAGTGTTTTAGCCAGATTATGAAAGACCTGGGCCTGATGGATGCTAATGAGCTCATTAAACTCGTAAAATCCTGCAATATAAATAATCAGAAGTTGTTCATGAGCATCTATTAAAGATACATTAAAATTCACATTTCCTGGACAAGTTAAAAATATTGCTGTGGATTTGTCTATGTGAGGACTTTATAACGTTCTTTTCCATATGACCCGATATTACCTAAAACAGGCAAAACTGGTGTCAACGTTCTTTGTGTTTTTTTTATTTTTAAAATTGTGTGTGTGTATGTGTGTATGTGCAGAATATTTTTTTTTGGCTTTTTTTTGAGGCAGGGTCTCGCTTCAGACTGGTCCTGAGCTCACTATGGTGCCCAGGCAAGCCGCCGCAAACTCAGCAATCCTCTTGTCTCTGCCTCCCGAGTTGTGCAGAATATTTTAATGTCTTGGAAAGAGGCCAAGACTTACACAGCCAGAATCCTAAGCATAAGCTCACGCTGCAGTACAGCGTATGACTTTAGAGCAGGTCATTTATTTGTTTTCCAACTTCTTCCTCTGTCAACAGGAGACAGTGTGCCTCCCGCCCTACCTCTCAGTGTTTTCTTAGGGTGAAATGAAGGTGTGTTTCCTTGCGGAGTGCAGGGCCATTAGTGTAGGGCGTTCCTGAGGGCCGGGCCCAGCACAGGCGGACGGCGCGGCTTCTTCCGTGGGCCCCGGTTTTCCTGCGTCCCTAGAGCTGGAGGCCTCCTGGAGGTTGCTGTTGGTCAGACATCGATTTCGTCTGGGTTTTCCGGGCTCCCACTGTCTTTATCTGTGAAATGCAGTGATGACCAAACAACAGATACAACAGAGCAGCGTGTCCGCGGAGCAGGCCTTGTGCTAGGAACATGACATGCGTCCGCCCTGCAGCGGGCGTTTGGCGAGTGTGCCATGCCAGGCCTGCTCCGCACTCCCAGTGGGCTCGAACGTGGGTGGGACCAGAAGAAAGCCAGCCGCAGGGAGTTCATGTACACGCGGTGGCCCCCGAGCCCAGTGCCGTGGGGGAAGGGACTCTGGGGGGGGAGCTGGGGCTGGCGGGGAGGGGCGCGTGGGGAGCCCTGAGGTCCTGCTGGGGGAGAGCTGCGGACCCGGAGGGGGACCTTGCTCCGACCGCGCTGTGTTCCCAGGTGCCTGGTGTTACGGGAGGGCCGGGCCCGGTGGGCGGCCAGGGAGAGAGGAGACGGGTCTGGGCCGGGCCCGGTGGGCGGCCACGGCAGGTTCTGAGCAGGGCACGGGAAGCTGGCCTTGCACGTGTCCCTCTGCTGTGGAGGCCAGTGGGGAGCGGGGCTGGTCTGGGGCCGCTGCTGCCGGCAGGGCGCACTCCTGATGTGAAGCGGGGAGGCGCCGGCAGGCTGATGCGCTTTGAAGGTGGAGCCATCTGGACTTGCTCATGAGCTTGGGGCTGGGATTCAAGAGGGAAGGGACTGGTGCAAGTCACAGCCACTGGGTGAAGGATGATGCCAGTCATCAATATGAGAAGACTGGCAGAGGGTTATTTTTATAGAGTACTCAGCAGCCTCTGAAATTATTAGTACTTTATTCTTCGGTGGAAACCAAAGATTAGAAATGTATAATGGGGCCAGAGATTTAGCTCAGCAGTTTTGGCGCCTGCCTAGCAAGCTCAAGGCCCCTGGTTCAATCCCCGGTGACCACATACCACAGTACTGGGTGTGGTGACTCACGCCCACCAGCAGTCAGTATTACATACCACAGTGCCGGGGGTGGCAGCTCACGCCTGTCAGCGCAGCACTCGGGAGGCAGAGGAAGGAGGATTGCTGAGTTCGAGGCTAGCCTGGGCCACATGGTGAACGCAGGGCCAGCCTGAACTACAAAGCAACCCTGTCTCAAAAAAAAAGAAATGTATAATGTTTGCCTAGGAGGAAGCTCGGTGAGGGTTAGGGTAACTTGTACACAAGCCCCACCTTTTCATCCCAGCTTTGTACTGCTCTATAAAAGTCTGAATTCACAGTGGTGTAGACTCTTCTGAGCTGTCTGCGCAGATTGGAAATGCGTCTTTTTAAAAGCCACTCTTTTTTAAAAATTTTTTTAAATTGAATTCTTTATTGGTACAATTTATATACATCTCAAAATCACGTATAACATTGGGGAATTTGTACCAGTATATGACAAAAGTTAATTCTCATTTTTACCCATATCCCTACCCACCCACACCTCTGCACCCTCTTAATACATGCTCTTTTATTTTCTTTCTGTATCATATTTATTCCTTCCCCTCATTACATTCCCACATGAAATTTCCTATGGAAATTTCCCACTCTATAAAAGCTGTCCTACTTTCTAGAGCTCATTTGCATCTACAGGTGCTCATGTCATTAAAAGCCACTCTTTATTGAGATGCATTTGCACCCCACGCGGGTCACCCATGACCGGTGCAGAGTCCTTGGTGTTGAGTACTGCACGCTGGACAGCCGCCTCCCAGGCCAGCTCAGGGTCCCAGGCGGTCTGTGGCCGTGCTCGGCTTTCAGCAGCCCTCAGGTCATTCGTTCTGTCGCTGTAGAACTTTACCTTTTTCTAGAAATTTCATGTGGATGGAGTCACAGAGTCTGACCCTTTGAACCCAGCTCTGCTATCTACATGATGTTTTGAGGTTCATCCACTGCCGCATACACATCTGTTTCAAGACACATTCTTGGCCTTTCTCGGAGGAAGTACTCATGAAGTTGAGAAAAGCATCTACTAGGATTGTAAAGTGATGATAAAAATAACAGCACTTACTTACTCACAGATTTGGCTGTATTCATTGTCTTTTGTGGTCTTTCAAGTGAATCTGTGAGGGAGGTACTGTGCCTGGGGTTCTGCAAATGAGGAAGCTGCCCACTGGTGATGCTGGGGCGGCTGCCCTGGGCCTCTGCCCTCTGCCAGGTCTAGAGCTGGCGCATCCCAGCTGCAGAGGGGGCTGGGCATCCCGCTTGGAACGATGCATTTACCAGAGCAGTCTACAGTGGCGTTTTTCGGGTGTCTGTCCTGAACTTTTACTTGGGTGTCACCGTACGGAAAGTATGGTGTTGTACAGTGGGCCACTTGTGAGGTGATTTTGGGGAAGGCCACGGTGTCCGAATGGCACCAGATTAAAATCCAAGCTTATGTCATTAGGCAGAGCTTGCGTGTTTGAGCTGTATTTTAAATACTGAGCTCGCCAGAAATGTGTTTGGGTATTACTTTTACTATTAATGGGTGGAATTAATTAGGTGTTATCCACTTTTCAAGATGTGGGTGTAGGTTCGTATTAATGCATTTCCCCTCATTTTACCGAGGCTACATTTAATCCATGTTCATTCCTATCTAGATAATGTCTGTGTTGCAAGATGTTGTATTCTGTATTTTTAAGGAATTCTCTGTGCATCACAATTCTGAAATGTTTGAAAAAAGGCTGACGCTTTGCATGCGCAAGTATCTTGGTTACACTTGGTTATAGAAGTGTGGCCGTGATGAGCAGTAAACCTGGAGTGAGGACCGGCTTCGTACCTGGACTCTGCCCTGGGTGTCTGGTCAGACACGTTCCTATGGTTGCATCTTGGCGGCTTTCTAAAGTGGAAGTGTAGTGTCCTTAAAACAACTCCCGGGTGTACCCCACGATCTATTTTTAGGGAGGTTCATAATCTAGGCAATTAGTTCACAGTAGCAAAAGTGAAAAGGCTGCTTTCTGTTTTAGAATACCTGACTTTAAGAAATAATCTTAATCTTCGTAGTCCTGGGGTTTGACTGCAGGGCCTTTGCGCTGAGCTGTATCCTCAGCCCTTCTGTATTTTTTACTTTGAGACAGTCTCTCTAAGCCGCTGAGTTACCCGGGGAGGCTCAGTTTTGCAGCCCTTCCCCCGCCTCCCTGGGTGCTGGGATTTCTGGCGTGTGCTACCACACCTGGCGAACGGTGTTTGATTTTCATTTAAAAGAATTCCTTTCAGATCTGTGTGGTCTCTGTAGGATTGCGACCGCAGGGGAGTCCACTCTGCTTTTTCTTAAAGACTCACTTGGAATTGGACAGTCGGGGCAAATGCGGATCTGTACTTGTTGTTGGGCAGTAGCCGTGGCTTGAGCAAGGAGCTTGAGGAAAGAAAACAAAGGTGGGGTCTGGGCGAGAAGTAGCGCTTGAGGGGTGCGGAAGGAAGCTGAAGCTCCGGGCGCTGGCTGCATCTGCCCATCTTTAAACCAGAATCCGAAGAAAGTCCATACAGTGCATCTGACTGTTCCGCCTCGTAAGTGATTTATACGGGGCGGGCAGCTCTTGCGTCTCCCTGTGTTGCTGGCTTGGGCGGGTCAGGGTGCTTGTTCAGCTGAACGTCCCACGTTCTGGATCTGGCCACTAGGTTGCTTGTAAACCTTGTTCACAAGTCCTGTGTTTCTGTTAGGTGGGAGTTAGTGCCGAAGCTTGATGGGGCTCGCGGGCGGCACGGTGGGCAGGGTTCGTGTGGCACTGCCACACTGTCCGTCATGCGTCACCCAGCATGAGATCTGACTGTCTACCGGTCACGGTGCGAACGTTGGCCGGTGGGTTTGTCTTCTGCGCTTGATCCTCCCCGGCGCTTCCACACTGACCAGTCTCCCGTTGGCAGCAGGCGCTGAGGACAGCTGCTTACATGAGCCGTTGCGTGAGAAATCCTTCAGGAGCCTGTGGGGGGGAGACTCAACACGGGCTGGGTGTCTGGGAGACATCAGCACTGATGCAGTTTAGGGGTGTTAGAGACTTCGTGGAGAGAAACGGGCATGGCTTTCCAGTGGTTGTAGGTACTTCCTATCATTAAAGTCAATTGCTGTTTACGAATCTTTATGAATGTTACTGTGTCAGGATCACTTCATTATATATCTTATTTCACAGCAATATAAAATATTATGTAAATATGCTAACTTGTTTACATAACATGAGTACCTGTTCATGACCGGTAACACAGGGTTGTAAAGTATAATTTCACAAGGCATTATAGTCCACAGTAGGTTATCTTTTTAAATGCTTATTTTAAATTTCCTGACATGTAAGGGCATTTATGCCCTTTTTTAGAAAAAATCAGCTGTTGATGAATTTAAAAAAGATAAGAATGATAAAACTGAAATAGTTTCTTTTCTCTTATGCCAACATGTAAGAAAAATTGTCCCTTAAAACTCCCTTTGAACCTCACTGTTTAGAAAAGATGATTATTAGGGCATTTGCAGCAGGAAATAACTGAGAGCATCTTCTGAAGGGACTTGGTCACAGCAAGTGACAGTAATTTGTATGTCCTTCATTTACCACTGGGTACCCGATGACACAGGACCCCAGCCGGCTGAGGTTTGGAGACCCCTGGCATGGAGACAGATCCCTGGCACGGAGACAGATCCCTGGCACGGAGACAGATCCCTGCTATGGAGACAGACTCCCGGCATGGAGACAGATCCCTGGCATGGAGACAGATCTCTGGTACGGAGACAGATCCCTGGCATGGAGACAGATCCCTGGTACGGAGACAGACTCCTGGCATGGAGACAGATCCCTGATATGGACACAGATCCCTGGCATGGAGACAGATCCCTGCTACAGAGACAGACTCCTGGCATGGAGACAGATCCCTGGCACGGAGACAGATCCCTGGCATGGAGAGAGATCCCTAGTACAGAGACAGATCCCTGGCACAGAGACAGATCTCTGATATGGAGACAGATCCCTGGCATGGAGACAGATCCTTGGCATGGAGACAGATCCC
>PVIC010028374.1:0-23026 GCA_004025085.1 Thryonomys swinderianus
TGAGCTCAGTGCCAGCCTGAACTACAAAGGAAGACCCTGTCTCAAAAAAAAAAAAAAAACATTGAAAAGACAAACATATGTTAAAGTTATTTCTATCAATACACTGATAACTTGCAAATTCTTGTACTATGTATAAATAATATTTTGCACTATTTGCATCAACCATATATATATATATATATATATATATATATATATATATTTTTAGACAGGGTCTCACTTTGTAGTCCAGGCTGGCCCTGAGCTCACTATGTAGCCCAGGCAAGCCTGGAACTCAGCAATCCTCCTGTCTCTGCCTCCCATGTGCTGGGATTACAGGCGTGAGCCACCATGCCCGGCACTGTGGTATGCGGTATTGATTGCTGGTGGGCGTGAGTCTCCATGCCCAGCATTGTATGTGGTTACCAGGGATTGAACTCAGGACCCTGTGCTTGTGAGGCAGGTGCCAGAACCACTGAGCTAACCCTCTGGCCCATCATCATATATTTTCAAGACCATGGAATTTCTACCAGTGGCAAAGTTCTACTTACTCGGTTATAGCCTATATATATGACAGAAAGAAATACTAATTTTAGATAAAGCTTGGTGAAACTGAATATGTGGTATTTCTTCTAAGTCATATTTCCAGCTCTACCCAGTGATCTCAGAGGAAAGCCTGCCTTAGAATTACTAATCTGATTTTACTACTAATAAGTATACATAAGTGAATATATATATATATGTATGTATGTAAGTGTATGTCATATGCCAGTGTTTGTTTTTTTTTTTGTTTTTTTTTTTTGAGACAGGGTCTCGCTTTGTAGTTCAGGCTGGCCCTGAGCTCACTATGTAGCCCAGGCAAGCCTCAAACTCAGCAATCCTCCTGCCTCTGCCTCCCATGTGCTGGGATTACAGGCGTGAGCCACCACACCCGGCACTGTGGTATGTGGTATGGATTGTTGGTGAGCGTGAGTCACCACACCCAGCATTGTATGTGGTTACTGGGATCGAACTCAGGACCTTGTGCTTTCAAGGCAGGTGCCAGAACCACTCAGCTAAATCTTGGGTCCTTCCTTTTTTTTTTTTTAACTCTCAAGAAAGTCCATAACTTTTCATTACAGGGAAGTAATGATTTGTCTCCTTCCCAAGTATGTAGATGATTAATGTTTAAAGCCTTTTACAGGCAAGTATGTAACTGAGTCAGAAAGAGGTAAACAATCTTTAAGAGGTTATACATACACTAGAACTAAAAGTTCTTACCCTTGACTTCTGGGGTCTTCCCACTGTGTAATTCGAGTGTTGTGATTGACAAAATACACTCTGCCATTGCTATCAGTTCTCTTCTCTTTGTTACAAACAAACAAAGCAAAGCATTAATGTTAGCATAAGCTTTTTCTTCAAATCTTAAATGAACTTATACATGTTGTTGCACTGTTGATGTTTATTAAAAAGGTTTGATTATTTGACTACCAAATGCACATAATTATAAAAGTTACAGAAATATCATTACATCCTAGAAGGTAAACTGACATAATTCACAACATCCTGCCATAGGACCTTTCAGCTTAGTTGAATCAATAGGAGCAAGTAACATTTACTTAGCTTTTCACACATGACCTCTTTCTTTCTTATATTTTTTTTTAATTTATTTTTTAGGACAGGGTCTCGCTTTGTACTACAGGCTGGCCTTGAGCTCACAATGTAGCCCAGGCTATCCTTGAACTCACAGCAATCCTCGTGCCTTTGCCTCCTGAGTGCTGGAATTAAAGGCGTGAGTCACCACACTTAGTACTGTGATATGTAGTACCAGGGATTGAACTCCAGACTTTGCACTTGTGAGGCAGATGCCGGAACCACTGAGCTACACCCTAATTATGTGTTCGTATTTGTGATGCTGGAGACTGAACCCAGTGCCTGTACATTGGAGAGAAGCACTCTACTACTGAGCTACACCTTCAGCTCAACCTCAATTTATTTGTAATTACCCCACAGGGTGTGTGGTTTTATTTTTACCCTGACAATAAAGAAAATTTAGATTGAGAGCTATCCAAAACCTCAGAATGAAGTAGCAGAGATAAAATGAAAACTGGAATCTTCCTTCAGGAATTATTTCCCCCCACACCACATCATTTCATTTTTTAAGACATAACTGGGGACAATGAGGAATGGGAGTAACTTGCCCTATTTCTTTCTTTTGCAATGAATGGTAGGAATCATATCCAAAGCCTGCATGTGCTGTGCAAACACTCTACTACTGAGCTACACTCCCATCCTTCCTATTCTTAAAAATATTCTGTTACTTAATACAGCCACTTCCAAAATCCTAAATACCTGAAATAACTTTCTATCCATGGAGTAGACAATAAGGCTCAGTTATATAATTACTGCTTATGCTCCACTTGGCTCCTGCTTTAGGTTTATCCTTGTTTTTATATTCCCATTCTGTTGAATTGTCCCTGCCTTTCTGAGCTTTCTGCATTAAGGTTTAAAAGGCACATGGATATGACTTTCCCTTTTAACAATCAAATCAAGTAGCTTTCAACTTTCAATTTTAAATTCTGCAAACTTTAATCTGATTTCCCTATCCATTATAAATTAACCCTTGAATTCTTGTATGTGAATTTTCTGTCTTGCCGAACATGTTTCAAAGTGAGTAACTGATGCATTAAAGATTATGGATGGATTCAAATTTATAAAAAGGCAGGCTTTCTAAGAATTAGGAATTTTCACACAAAATATTGGGTTTAATTCTATGTTGAGAAAGTTAGCTTTTATGTTCTCTGGTTTGAAAAATTGATATTCATATTTAAAATAAATAGCTGGTTTAGATCTTTAAGCAAGATATTACAGGATGAGTATTAGGTAAATTATACCTTATCAAACTAGTATTTGGTAACAAAAATATTTGCAGCATTCATTGTACTATTTTACGTAGCAGTAATGTTGTGATACACTAGTATCATGGATCTGTTCCTGACATCTTAGCTACCCGAGACATCAACTAAGCCTAAAATTCCCGTGTGAGCAGGACATAGAGGAGCACACCTGTAATCCCAGCACTCAAGAGGCTGAGTCAGGAAGATTGCCAATTCAAAAACTAGTCTAGGCTACCTAGAGAGTTTAAGGATAGACTGGACTACATAATGAGAAGAACCTTTCTCAAAAAACAAAACAATAACAGGGCCAGAGATTTAGCTCAATGGTTCCAGTGCCTGCCTTGAAACTGCAAGGTCCCTGGTTTGATCCCCGGTAACCACATATAATTACAGGCAGGCTGACTCACGCACACCAGCAATCATTACCATATACTACAAATCCCAGCACTTGGGAGGCAAAGGCAGGAGGATTGCTGAGTTCGAGGCTTGCCTGGGCTAGTAGTGAGCTCAGGGCCAGCCTGAACTACAAAGCAAGACCCTGTCTCAAAACAAAACAAAACCCAGGTGTGCATAATATACATGAAAATGGGATTCTGTGTCTTGTGACCCACTCTTGAATATTAACACGGGTCTCACTGATCATGGCCTAAAGCATAAAAACATGTTATCAAGTCTAAAACTATCTCTCAAGCCAAAAATAGGCACCCAAATGCTTTAGTTTATATTTGTTAAATGACACCAAGGTAATAACATGTCTTGGAAGTCTATTAAGTATTTTTAATTTTTCACTTATTTGTAGAATCTAGAATTGTTTTTCTTGTTTAACAATATGCATTCAAATAACTTTTGTAAAAAGTTAGGTTTTGTTGGCGATGGTATTTTTTTATTTTGTTCTTTGTAGTACTTAGGATTCAATCTAGGGCTTACTGAATGCTAAGCACATACTCTACTACTGAGCAACACTTCTAAAATAACTTTTATAACATAGAAGCAAGAACCTAGGCACAAAGTTGAGCATATATTCATCTTTTATATCAGGTCAATTCAGAATTCAAGGTCAGAGATTTCCCCTTCAGAAACTAACATGATGCAAGGTTAATAACAAATTTGTTTCCCACATATATTCTAAGTATATATTGTAGGTGTTAGTATTTCTCAGATGTTACGAAAAACAAAATTTCAAAGATGTACACACTTGAATAATGAATACTCATCCAATTAATGAGAGAAAGGACTATGACCACAGTGCTGATTTCTAACTTTTGTGAAAAATCACATGATAAGCAGTACTGACATGAATGAACATCAAATCTGACTACACATCTTCCACTCCATGGTTCAATGAATGAAGCAGTAAAATGCAAAAGTTTCTTACTACTCTATGTATTCTTTCCTAACAATTATGAAAATGAAAAAAAAATCCTTTTTTTTTTTTTTGGAGACAGGGTCTTGCTTTTTAGACTGGCGCTGAGCTCACTATGTAGCCCAGGCTAGCCTCCAACTCAGCAATCCTCCTGCCTCTGCCTCCTGAGTGCTGGGACTACAGGTGTGAGTCACCACACCCAGCATTGTGGTGTGTGGTACTGATTGCTGGTGGGTGTGGGTCACCACGCCCAGTATTGTTGTATACTGTTACCAGGTATGAACCAGGGACCTTGAGCTTGCTAGGTAGGCGCCCGGAACCACTAATCTCCAGCCAAAAAAAAACTAAATCTCTGGCCAAAAAAAAAATTCTTACATTTGATGTGTAAAATAGCTATACAAAGCCTTATTAAACTACCTTGTTGAATAAAAAGTGTTCTTTGTTCTCTAGCCTTTATGGTGTGTATGTGTGCAAGAAGTTCTTTACTTGCCGGGCGTGGTGGCTCACGCCTGTAATCCCAGCACTCGGGAGGCAGAGACAGGAGGATTGCTGAGTTCGAGGCTTGCCTGGGCACCATAGTGAGCTCAGGGCCAGCCTGAACTACAAAGCGAGACCCTGTCTCCAAAAAGAAAAAAAAAAAAAAAAAAGAAGTTCTTTACTGTCCACTTATAAGGTAGAAATGTCTAGCCCTACCACATAAAAGCTGGAGGTTGTTATGTTTGATTTAAATATATATGCTATCTAATGCTGTCAATCTCAGAATGAAAACAGGCTGTTTTTTATGTTACGTGACAATGCTGAAGGTATATAAGGTGGCTCTCATCTGATAAAGGACCAGTGTTGTTCCAGTTTCTATAAGTAAGGCATATGTCACAAAGATAGGGAATTATAAAGTAATGATTACCATGAGCAGTGCAAAGACTGTGAACTCATTAAGAAGAGACAGCATTTCAACTTTAGTTGTGTGAAACCTAAAAACAGATAAACTGTGAAATAGCATGGCAAAAAGCAGATAATCTAATCTGGGTCTTTAAAGGCAATATTTTTAGGAAAGTGTCATTGGCTAAAGCAAATATTTGAAAGATCTGGATGACAAAGATAATGATAAAGGCAGGAGGACTGGAAGGAAAACTTTTCTCATAAAGGCAACACACCCCACAATTCAGACTTCTATGAACAAGTCATTTTTTCCTATAGCTGCTCTAGAAAAGTACAACAGTCTGTTTTGACCAGCACCATAAAGTAGGACATAGTTTTTCTGCAAGAAGTATATATATCCTTCAGATATATCCTTCTAGTTAATCAACTTCTCTTTCTGTAATTTAAATATACAGTAACTGTGGAAATAAAACTAAGCAAACCAACCACTTCAGGAAGGCAATCTGACAGGTCAGATTCAATACACCTCCTTCAGATGAGGCTCCAACAAGCCAGAATACCACCAGGCTTTGGGAAAGATGGAAGGTACTTTCATGTGCCCTCTCCTTGTTGTAAATTAGTAACAACAATATTTATAAGTAAGGAATAATACGTTTTTCACCTCAGGAGCGTTTAGAGGACAAACAACCTTAATGAGTGAGCAATGAGATTTCTCAAACAAGGTTTATAAAATTAGTATCATAATGCTGATTCATGTGATCTTGACGTCAACATTTTTCATTTATTCAGCAGTGTTAGAGCAATTATCTTGTAGAAATGCTTCCAAAGAACACTAGCTTCAAATATCACTTTCTGAATTAACCAAAATATGATAAATTATTTGCTCATCTTTAAGATAAAATGCCTAGCCCCATAATTAGTTTCAACTTGTTATTTTCCATTAATTATATTCTTTTTAGCTTTCATCCAAAATTGTTTATACAGTCTGCCCAAAAAAACATATATACATGTCAGCAGTTTGCCATACTAATAAAGGTCTGGAAGCTAATGGCCACCACTTTGAGCACCTCTTATAATTACAAAGGCCAAAGGTAACTTGTATTATTCTCACAATATTTCAATAAATTTAGTATTAAAATATTTATATAAGTTTTTCTTTTCCTGATGTATACATTTTTGGGGGGATTCTATATTGCCATCTTTATTCTGGAATCTTGCCACAGTATTATGACTCTTCTATAGTATAACACTGTAAAACAAAATTTGGTAGGGACCTCTACCTTAAGGTATATTTACAAAGTTTTAATAATTGAGATATTAAAGTATTCAGTATCAGGGCATATTCTTGTGATCCACTGTGAAGGACGCAAAGTCACCATCCCCACATATTTTCCTTCCACTGTCCTTTGCTAAGTGAGTCAAATTCTTAACTGTACTTTGGAAGGACCCAAGACTTGTGATGTAGCTCAGTGGCAGAGTGCTTACCCCCACCATGTGGCTCAGGCCCTGGATTCGATGCCCAGCACCACAAACAAACAAACAAACAAACAAACTTTTATACTTTTCAGAGTATTCTTTTAAGCAGTTTCTCCTAGTGTGACTTCTTAGGTAGTTATAGCACACTATCAAAAATGAGAAACTGACATTGGAACATTACTGTTAACTATACTGCTCAACTTCTGCCATTTTTAAAGGTAAAGTCAGGTAGATGAATACATAACCCTACTTATTTTTATCTCATGTACAGATTCATGTAATCACTACCACAATCAAGGTGTAAAACTTTTCCACCATCAAAAAAAGGACTATCGTATGTTATTGTTTATATTTGTATTTATTTCCCTCTTACCAACCTTATCCCCTAACCATTACTACTGTTATCTAGTTTTGTCATTTTGAGAATGGTATATAAATTTAATCTTTTATTATTATCATGGGTTGGATCTGGTTTGACTGTTTTCCAAGGCTATTAAACTTGGTCCTCAGTGTGGCAATGGTGAGAGGTGGTGGACTTTTAAGAATCAGAAACTATGGGAAACTATAGCAAGAGGATTACTGTGAATCAGAGGCCAACCTGGGCAATATATTTAGAGTAAGGCCAGCCTAAATTACACAGTGATGCCTTGTCTCAAAAAAAAAAAAAAAAAAAGAGAGAGGAAAGAGAGAAACCAGTGGGAGGTAATTAGGTCACTGTGAGTGTTCTCTTAGAAGGCTTGAGGTCTCATTTTTAACTTCCTGCCATGTGATCTCCCTCTTTCATATGTACTCCCACCACTGTAATGACATCTGATATAAGATCTTTACCAGAGGCATGTAGAAGCCTGCACCATGCTCTTGTACTTTTAGTATTATATCTTTTGTTTATATAGCCTCAGGTATTTGGTTATAACAAAAGAAACTAGAGTGATACAAGTATGGAAATGTTCTGAGATCAACTTCTTCTTACTGTTTGGCACGGTAGCATATTCTTTTAATCCTAGCTACTCAGGAGGCTGAGGCAGGAAGAATGCCAGTTCAAAGGCAGCCTGGGCAACCTGATGAGACCTTCTCAAAATAAAAAATACAAGAGGTTGGGCCAGAGTTAGCTCAGTGGTTCCGGCGCCTGCCTAGCAAGTGCAAGGTCCCTGGTTCAATCCCAGCAACCACATACAACAATGCCAGGCATGGTGACTCACACCCACCAGCAATCAGTACCACATATCACAGTGCCAGGCGTGGTGGTTCACGCCTGTAATCCCAGCATTCAGGAGGCAGAGGCAGGAGGATTGCTGAGTTAGAGGCTTGCCTGGGTTACATAGTGAGCTCAGAGCCAACCTGAACTACAAAGCAAGATCTTGTCTCAAAAAAAATAAAAAATACAAGAGGCTGCAGAATGTATCTATCTCAATGTAAAGTCCTTGGTTCATTCCTTGGAATCACCAAAACAAAACAGTAACAATAAAACCACACAATACCCTTGAGATTCATGTGAATTACTCTTATTACTAGTTCATTTACTTTTTATTGTTGACTAATCAATATTTTAAACTTTGGAAGAATTAATTTTAGTTTCCAATTAAACCATTTTAATGAAAGAGCCAACTCAGAGTGTTTGGGGATGTTAATGCATGTTTGCCAGTATGAGTTAAATGGACACATCCACAAACTTCCCATTTATATACTCAAACAAAAGTAAATTATGATCTATGAACATCTAAATTTCAGAATGGCAGAATTTAAAGAAAAAAGATTCATGTGACTTACCCCATCCAGGTGGCAAAGGACCAAGAGGATCAAATTCTTTATTTTGTGATGTAGCAAACAAATCTTGATTCTAAAATGAACCAGAAAATAGTGAAATAATAAACAGACTATTTCAGAGCAAGCTTAAATTCTAATATGCCTTCTTTGCCAATGGACAGCATACATCTTAAGAGAAGTGTCACAAAGTTATTAATAAATACTAACATACTTTATTTTGGAGGAACTAAGAAAAACTGTGAACATTATTTAACATTCAAAATTTTCTGAGATTAAAACAATACATAAGTAAAAAATCAGTTTTTGCTTTTTGATGCTTTTATCCCATCAGTAATATAAAAATTAGAAAGATATCAGCCCTCCAAGTCATTTATAATAATGGTGTCAGAAGGATGAGAAAAGTCTTGCAGATATGTTCCAAAAAAGATTACAGAGTATGGGACATTCAAAATATTTTGAAAAGAGTGTTGAGGAAATAGGAAGAACAAGCTGTGAGTAAATTCCAACTAGAATTTGTCATTGAGCCTAGAATTGTCTGTAAGACTTCTCAGAAATGTTTTTTTGGCAATTACCATATTGGCTGAAAGAGAGATTCACTTAGAGAAAAGCAAAGCAGAGGCAACCCTCAAAAAAAAGACAAAAAAGGGCTGGAGATTTAGCTCAGTGGTTCTGACGCCTGCCTCTCAAGCGCAAAACCCTGAGTTGATCCCTAGTAAGTACAAACAATGCTGGGCGTGGTGACTCACACCCACCAGCAATCAGTACTACATACCACAATGCAGATGTGGCTCACACCTGTCATCCCAGCACTTGGGAGGCAGAGACAGGAGGATTGCTGAGTTGAGGCTTGCCTGGGCTACATAGTGAGCTCAGGGCCAGCCTGAACTACAAAGCAAGACCCTGTCTCAAAAAAAAAAAAAAAAAAAAAAGACAAACAAAAGTCCTGCTGACTCTGTAGGTTTAATGATTGTGTTTTGGTTTATATAATAGAGTGTAAATAATTATTTACTCATATATGTAAGACTTGGTTTATCTTTACTCTTTTAGTAAGACAAATAATAAACTTTAACTGCTTATAAAATATTGTCATGGAAAAAATAAAATAGGGTAAGAATTATCAATACTTTATCTAATTCATTCATTCATTCATTTTTGTGAGAAAGAGTCCCACTTTATAGTTCAGGCCACCCCTGAGCTCACTATGTAGCCTTGAACTCAGCAATCCTCCTGCCTCTGCCTCCCAAGAGCTGGGATTGTGAGCCACCATGCACACCGCCTGTCCTGGCATTGTGGAGTGTGGTATTGATTGCTGGCAGGCGTGAGTAATCACACCTGGTATTATATGTGGTGACCGGGATTGAACCAGGGAATTTGTGCTTGCTAGGCAGGCACTGGAACCACTGAGCTAAATCTCTGGCCCCTCCATATTTACTTTTTAATTAATCTTTACTGGAGAAAAAATCAAGCATCATTTCAACTTATATATTTTAGTATGCATCTCTAAAATGTATATTTTCTTATATAATCTCAGCATCATTATCATATCTAGCAAAGAATCAATGTTCATTTTCTGTTTAATGCCTAATCCACAGTTAAATGCCTTATTTGTTAGAATCACAGAGCTGGGTGTGGTGACACATGCCTATAAATCCAACTACTAAGGAAAGGCTAAAGCAGGAGGATTACAAGATCAAAACCAGCCAGTAGAATTTAGTTATACCTAGTCTCAAAAAAAGAGGAAAAAAGAATGGAGATATAGTTTAGCACTCCCTGGATTCAATTTCCAATACTATAAACAAGTAAGTATCTGTAGCCAAACCCAAGTTCTAACATACCCTTGATAGGGTATTGTGAGTCTCAATCTTGAGCACTAACTTCACTGTTCTATTTTTTTCCCCATGTCACTGATCTATTACAGAAATCAATCAATTGACATTTTAAAGAATATGAGGGCTAGGGATGCAGCTCAGTGGTACAGCGCTTACTTGGCATGCATGAGACCTTGGGTTCAATCCCTAGTACAGGAAAAAAAAAGAACACAAAAGATTTTATTTATGAAATTTATACTGCTTGGAACACAGCTGTCAATCTTACCCCTCTTTACAATCAGTTATGAACAGGGGTAGGGAAGCAAGAGATCAGGTCTGTAAAGTTTGACATGTGACATGTCAAGAATGTTGGTGCAGGACTATAATTCTGGCATTCAAGAGAGGGAAGCAGGAGGATTGTAAATTCAAGGCCAATTTGGCCTACACAGTAAATTCAAGGATAGTCTGAACTACATAGTGAAACTCTGTTTCAATAAAAACAAAAGAAAAAAGTTTGACACATGACAAACTTTTGATGATTCTTTAAGACCAAAGCCTACATCATTTACCCTCCTAGGATAGAAAAATAAGAACATACATTCCTGGGCCAAGAAAAAACATTGAATAGTATTTCATTATCAATAGTATATATTTAAGGTTCAAAACACAGGATATCGGCAGGAGGTTTGGCTCAGTGGTTTCAGCCCCTGCCTAGCAAGCACAAAATCCTGAGTTCAATCCCTGGTAACCACACAAAATACCGGGCATGGTAACTTACGCCCACCAGAAATCAGTACCACACACCACAATGCAGGGCATGGAGGCTCATGCTTGTAATCCCAGAACTTGGGAAGCAGAGAAAAGGAAACTGCCATATTCATGGTTTGCATAGGCTATAAAGTGAGCTGAGGGCCAGCCTGAACTACAAAGCAAGACCATCTCAAAAACAAAAACAAACCAAAAACCACATACAGGCCGGGTGTGGTGGCTCACGGCCGTAATCCCAGCACTCGGGAGGCAGAGACAGGAGGATTGCTGAGTTCGAGGCTTGCCTGGGCTACACAGTGAGTTCAGAGCCAGTCTGAACTACAAAGTGAGACCCTGTCTCAAAAAAAAAAAAATTACCAAAATGTGAAGTGAACTGAATGAATTTAACATTCCTTTTTTTTTTTGCTTTTTGAGACTGGGTCTCGCTTTGTACTTCAGGCTGGCCCTGAGCTCACTATGGTGCCCAGGTAAGCCACCGCGAACTCAGCAATCCTCCTGTCTCTGCCTCCCGAGTGCTGGGATGACAGGCGTGAGCCACCACGTCCTGCATTGTGGTATGCGGTGTTGATTGTTGGTGGGCATGTCTCCACGCCCAGCATTGTATGTGGTTACTGGGGATCGAACTCAGGACCTTGTGCTTGCGAGGCAGGCGCCAGAACCACTGAGCTAACCCTCCGGCCCAAGTTGTAATTCTTAAAATGTTCCAAAGACTCTAAATACTAAATTGGTCAAATTTGCAAATGAATCTATACAGATGTTCTGCCTTTAAAAAAAGATTTTCAAAGATTATATGCTACCAAAATGTAATAAAGGGCACATTTACAGATGTGAATAGAAGAGGAAGAGGAAATTAGAAATAACAGCTCTAAGCATTTAGTGTTTGCTGAATATATTAGGAATGTTATAGAATCTATTAAAACAAGGCAATTAAATATGTAACTATTTTATATATAATGTACACAAATCTTGATGAAGTTAAATAAATTACTCAAAGTCATTCACAGAAAGTAACTGTAAAGCCAGATTTGAACTCAGATGGATATGACTTTAAGCCCATGTTCTTTCCAATGGATACCCATTTGAAAACTAGTTTTAAAGAAGGCAGGCAAGAAACCTACAAGAATTTTGGCTAAGCATATTGTTATGGCTTGTGTTGAGATGTCCCCTCAAATTCTCATGTGGTCTTAGGTGGGACTTTTTCAAAGATGGCTAAATTTAGAGTATGTGATTGATTCAATATGCAAAGCTAGGCCAGAGGGCATTAGGATTAATGGCATGAGTGCTATTCCACAAAAGAAGTCTGAATAAGATAAATGGGGCAGAAAGATGCAGTTAAGGTACCTCATCTCTTTTTCTGTCTTCCACTGCCATGAATTGTTTTCTGCCACGCTGCCTTGGAGTCAACCAAATATGAGCTAAAAGCTCTACAAACTGTAAACCAAATAAATCTTTCCCCCTTTAACTTTGAATGTCAGGTGGTTTTTCTCAGCAAAGGTAATTATAATTCAGAAAGAAAATATAAATATCATAGAAAAAAATAAAGATTAAGATAAGACAACAAAGGTTTATTTCACCTCCCATAGGAGGGGAAATACAGTGGCATCTGTCTAGAAAAAGTAACAGAAAAAAATTAAAAGAAAATGTCTTAGTCATAACCAAGGGATGAAAGGAAGGCTGCTGATAAAGGTGATGTGTTTTCATCAGTAAGTGGTAACTACAGTATTACAATGATGGACACAAAAACAAGCAGGACTCCACAAAGAATGGCTGCTATTGCAAAATTAACCAGCAATAAATGCTGGCAAGGCTGGGAGGAGGAAGAAACCCTATTCCACTGTTGGTGGGAATGTAGACTAGTACAATCATTGTGGAGATCCGTGTGGAGATTCCTCAAAAAATTAGGATTAGAGGTCCCATTTGATCCTGCTATTCCCCTGCTAGGAATATACACAAAAGAATTAGAAGAATCATATCATAGTGACATATGTGCACTAATATAGCAGCTGTCTGTGATAGCTAAATCTTGGAAACAAACTAAATGCCCATCACTTGCAGAATCAATAAAGAAGATAGGGGGGGCTTTTTTGATGATTTGTTTGTTTTTGAGACAGGGTCCTGCTTTGTAATTGAGGCTGGCCCTGAGCTCACTATGTAGCCCAGGCAAGCCTCTCGGCAATCTTCTTGCCTCTGCCTCCCAAATGCTGGGAGAACAGTTATAGGCATGAGCCACCACGCCCAGCACTGTGGTATGTGGTATTGATTGCTGATGGGCATGAGTCACCACGCCCAGCACTGTATGTGGTTACCGGGATCACCGGAATCACTGAGCTAAATCTCCAGCCCCAAGGTGTGTTTTTTAAATAAAATGGAATATTACTCTGCCATAAGAATAAGTTTGAGGGCCAGAGATTTAGCGCAGTGTTTCCAGTGCCTGCCTCGCAAGCTCAAGGTCCTGTGTTCCATCCCTGGTAACCACATACAATGCTCGGTGTGGTGACTCACGCCCACCAGCTATCAATACCATATACCACAGTGCCGGGTGTGGTGGCTCACACCTGTAATCCCAGCACTCGGGAGGCAGAGGCAGGAGGATTGCTGAGTTCGAGGCTTGCCTGGGCTACATAGTGAGCTCAGGGCCAACCTGAACTACAAAGTGAGACCCTGTCTCAAAAAAAAAGAATAATAAGTTTGAGTCATTTATACTCAAATAGAGAACATACTAGTAAGTGAAATAAACAAGTCACAGATATGTAAATACCGTATCTTCCTTTAGTATGAGAATCTGAAGATGTAAATGAGTTCTAAAATGTATGACAGATTTTGTGAAGTAGGAAATATTCAAAGGCAAAGAGGTAGGGGAGAGTAATGAGAGGAAAGAAAAAATATGGGATTTAAAAAAAAAGTATAGGTATACAGGAGGTGGGGAGGTTGTACAGTGGGTAAGGAAATAGGTAAAAATGAGAATTAACTCATATCATATACTGGTACAAATTCCCAATGTTGAGTGTGATCATTAAGTGTATATAAAATGTACCAAGAAAGAATTCAATTAAAAAAAAAAAACAAGCAGGACTTACACAGGAGACAAGGGTATGGCAAACCTGGGAGAGGAAAGTAAGCATGACCTGTTAATTATAAGATCCTAGAACACACATGCAGGTTCCTGCACATGGACTTCTAGGGAGAACTCAAGCAAGTTTTCAATAGGATGACCTGGGCCTGATGTCAGCCTCAGGTTGGGGTCTCATCACTGCTTTTCCCTTACACAGAAGTTCTTGAGCATTTCCTTGAGATTTGGACAGGAAAAAAAGGACAAAAGCCATGAAGATTTTGCTATCATGGTTTTATGGCACTATATCCTTCCATGGATTCTCCAGGGTACACTTTCGTCTTCTTTTTCCTTTTATTCAGCCCAAGCTCATTCTGCAAAGCCAGTTTCTCCCTCACTTTTCACTTTTACTTTTTTTTTCTTTTTTTGAGACAAGGTGTCACTTTTTGTAGCTCAGGCTGGCTCTGAGCTCACTATGTAGCCCAGGCAAACCTTGAACTAAGCAACCCTCCTGCCTCTGTCTCCTGAGTGCTGGGATTACAAGCATGAGCCACCACACCCGGCACTGTGGTATGTGATACTGATTGCTGGTGGGTGTGAGTCACCACACCTGGTATTGTTGTATGTGGTTACTGGGATTCAACCAGGGACCTTCCGTTTACTAGGCAGGTGCCAGAACCACTGAGCTAAATCTCCGGCCACTCACTTTTACTTTCTGAAATAAACTCTATCACTGTTTTGTTTTGTTGCTCATTTCATTCATTTCTTTGTTTGAAATAAAAACCTGGAATCCAACTCCAGAAGGAGAACCAAGCAACCCAAATCCTAGTAATATTTATTTGGTAAACTACTTTTAGAACCACTCTACCCATTAACAAGACTATGGAGAAAAGAAAAAGATGCCTAATGAAGAATACGAAAGGCACTGTTTTACTCTGATGGATTCTAATAGAGATGATACCAGCACTGGTGATGACGATGGCAAGACAGACCATTAGTGTCTCTATAATGGTTGTAGTTGGTTTCCTGTTCCTGTTTTTTTTAAGACAGGGTCTGACTATGTAGTTCAGGCTAGCCTTGAACTCACTATGCAGCCTGGACCAACCTCCAATTCTTGGTGATTCTCCTGCCTCAGCTCCCCAAATGCTGGGATTATAAATGTGTGCTACCACCTCCAGCTGTAGTTAGTTTTCTTTTAAATTCTGCTTATTAAACAAATTCACCTTATTTGGCACAGAGAAACCAGTTTCTCAACAGACTATTGACTGCTAGGTGTGGTGACAGACACCTATAATTTTAGCACTTGGGAGGCTAAAGCAAGAGGATCCCCATGAGTTTGAGGCCAGCCTAGGTTACATAGAGTAAGACTGTCTCAAAAAACCAATCCAGGGCCAGAGATTTAGCTCAATGGCTCTGGACCGTGTCTAGCAAGCAGAAGGTC
Organism: Thryonomys swinderianus; assembly: GCA_004025085.1. Taxonomy (NCBI): domain Eukaryota; kingdom Metazoa; phylum Chordata; class Mammalia; order Rodentia; family Thryonomyidae; genus Thryonomys; species Thryonomys swinderianus. The sequence continues at coordinate 15,404 of PVIC010028374.1, forward strand.
CCGGTTTGATCCCAGTAACCACATGCAACAATACTGGATGTAGTGACACATGCCCACCAACAATCAGTACCACGGCCACAGTGTTAGGCGTTGTGGCTCACACCTGTAATCCCAGCACTCAGGAGGCAGAGACAGGAGGATTGCTGAGTTTGAGGCTTGCCTGGGCTACACAGTGAGCTCAGGGCCAGCCTGAACTACAAAGCAAGACCCTGTCTCAAAAAACAAACAAACAAACAAAACATAATCCAAACCAAACCAAACAGCCCCACCATAAAGACCAGATTAATTAGTATTCCCTCTCCTCATAGAAAAGATCTGTGATACTTTACAGCTTGAGTGATTACAGACTTCCTCACAGCAAAGACTGCAAAGCAAAGAAAATATGCTATATTATCACCATTGCACTAGTATCCTAAAGGGAAACAGGTAAAATTTAAACCATTTTTGTTGTTTTTAGTGGTACTGAGGTTTGAACCTAGAGCCTTTGCACCAAGCTACATCCCAACCCTTTTTGAATTTTTTTTACTTTGAGACCAGGTCTCTTTTTTTTTTTTTTTTTTTTTGAGACAGAGTCTCGCTTTGTAGTTCAGGCTGGCCCTGAGCTCACTATGAAGCCCAGGCAAGCCTCGAACTCAGCAATCCTCCTGCCTCAGCCTCCGGAGTGCTGGGATTACAAGCATGAGCCACCACACCTGGCACTGAGGAATGTGGTACTGATTGCTGGTGGGCGTGAGTCAACACACCCAGTATTGTCGTATGTGGTTACCAGGGATCGAACTCAGGACCTTGTACTTGCGAGGCAGGCACAGGAACCATTGAGCTAAATCTCCAGCCCAAGACCAGGTCTCTTGCTAAATTGTTTAGGCTGGGCTCAAATTTGAGATCCTCCTGACTGCCAAGAATTCAAGACTTGCCTGGGCTACATAGTGAGTTTAGGACCAGTTTGAACTACAGAGTGAACTACCCTGTCTTAAAACAAACAAACAATTTGAGATTCTCCAGTATTCACTTTCTAGAGTGTTAGGATTACAGGTATGTACCAGCATATCAAGCTCCTAATCAACTGTTTCTATAAAGAAAATATTTTTATAACAAAAATATGTTTAGTATAAACCTGTGAGGAATGAAATGTTTTCAAGCTTTCCAAACAATTTATTAGAAGAAAATTATAAATTTTCTTCTTAAATGTTAAAAAATGATTCAACTCCATCATTAATTCTGCACAACCACTTAAAAGTCAGGTTCTTGGGGCCAGAAAGTAGCTCAGCATCATTGTGCCTGCCTGGCAAGCACAAGATCCTGAGTTTGATTCCTAGTACCATGAAAAAAAAAAAAAGAAGAAAACAGGTTCTTTGAGGCTCCAATGTTCCAATATTCTGGCAAGTTAAAGGTAGTACTTAGAACTGTTTCAGTGCATTTGGGTCTATTTTTATTCTTTTGTCCATGAATTTTAAGTTGTCATAGCTCCTTTTTTGGTTTATTTTTGACAACAAAGGAAGGGAAAATTCAGGAAATTACAGAAAAGAATAGATCACTTACACAGAATACTCCAGACAGGTCTAAAAATAATATTGCTAGTGGTAATACTAATAGCAATAACTGAATTATCATCCTACTTGAACCTTCATCTTAGTGCTTTACATAAACACACAGGGAATGCTTAAATCTGAATTAGTTGTTATAATCAACAAATCCACAAACTGCTTACCCCATAAATGAATCTCTGGTTAAACTGCTGCATTGCTCCTTGCAGTTGACTACGTTGCAGCTGCCACTGCTCATAGTTCCGGACAGATTCTAATGTTGGCCTCTGCCATGTTGTTGTTCTTGTGAAATGGTCAACATAATAAATACGTCCCATATTGTCAACCCGCCGTTCCCAACTAAATCAGAACCAAAATAAATTAATTCAACAAACACTTGTGAAACAGATGTAAGACTGCACCTGAAAAAATACTTGACTTTTTATAACTTCTGATTTACTTTTGTCTTTTTGTATATGTTTTTTAAATGGTCTGTAAGTGAACTTAAAAGGAATGTTTTAAAAACTGTATTTTGTGCCGGGCGTGGTGGCTCATGCCTGTAATCCCAGCACTCAGGAGGCAGAGACAGGAGGATTGCTGAGTTCGAGGCTTGCCTGGGCTACATAGTGAGCTCAGGGCCAGCCTGAACTACAAAGTGAGACCCTGTCTCAAAAAAAAAAAAACTGTATTTTGTATAAGTCCTTAAGATGCATTACCTACATTTTAAAATGCAATGCATATTAAGTGAATTGGTCTCAAAAAGTCATTAACAAAAAAGTTCTTTTTCTGTGATTTTTTTTTTAACTGAATTCTTTATTGGTACATTTTATATGCAGCTCACAATCGTGATTCTTTTTTTATGTGTGATTCTTTTACTATTATAACAATAGTATAATATTATACTATTATAACTATTACTATTATAACTAGGGACACAAATAGTATATATACAACTTTCACAAAACAACAAAAAGTTACTTTTGCACCTCTTTCTTAAGTAAATCCCAATAAAACAAGTTGATGATTTCTACCTATTTAGGGCTGTGTCCAATATTCTGATATTCTAAGTAAAGTAAAAAATACTTTTAATACAGCAAACATGGTCCAGAGATTTAGCTCAGTGGTTCTGGCACCTGCCTAGCAAGTGCAAGATCCCTGGTTCAATCCCTGGTAACCACACACAACAATACCAGGCATGGTGACTCACACCCACCAGCAATCAGCACCACATACCACAGTGCTGAGCGTGGGCACTCACACCTCTAATCCCAGAACTCAGGAGGCAGAGGCAGAAGGATTACTGAGTTCAAGGCTAGCCTAAACTACAAAGCAGGACCATGTCTTGAAAAACTAAAAAATAAAAATTAAAAGTCTTTTCATCCAATTATTTCATATAAATGCTAAATACTTAACATCATGCAGAAATATATTCCAACTTTCCAGATTATTCTACAAAGGATATATTATTATATACTAAATTTTTTATACATGAACTTTAAAACATATGTGACAGCACTTTTAATTTTTATTCAGTTAAATAATTACTTTTGAAGAAAAATCCTAAAATTTTGCTCCTATGCACCTACAATTCAGATAAATCTGTGATTTTTTTTTTTTTTTTGAGACAGTGTCTTGGTTTGTAGTTCAGGTTATCCCTGAACTCACCAATACCCCACAATGGCCTTGAACTCGTGAATCCTCCTGCCTCTACCTCCGGAGTGCTGGGACTACAGGTATGAACCACCACACCCGGTAATGTGGTATGTGGTACCAGGGATCTAATTTGGGACCTTGCACTTGCCAGGTAGATGCCAGATTCACTGAGCTAAATCCCTGGCCCTATATTTTATTTTTTGAGGTGTTATGGATTGAACCTAGGGCATCACATATGTAGGACAACACTCTTCCACAGAGCTTCATCACCAGCAGGAAAACATAAAGAATATAGAATCTTTATGTCAGAAATGTTAAAATAAAATCATTTGTTATGCTCTAATTTTCTCTCTTCTTCCCAGATTATACCCTACCACAAAACGAAATGAATAAAGGACTAAAAGGAAGAAGAAAATTAGGGATGAAGGGCAGTTGTGTACAGATACAATTTATACTTCTGAATAAAAACCTTTTAAAAAAAGAAACTCAAATACTTACCCAGGTGGCAGAGGTTCAGGTCTATCCCACGTTGTTCTTTTTTCAACATGATCTACATAATAAACTCGCCCATGCTGGTCCACCCTCTGTTCCCACCTTAAACATGATGTTAAAAAGAAAAGCAAGGCATTTGTGTGAGCAGTTTGGTTTTCACCTTAAAAAGACCATGTTATACAACTGAAGAAAAAAAGTACGCAATTTATTAAAAAAAATACTAATAGAATTGAATTAAGGTAAGAAATGGCATCTTCTGAGGATGACACATAACAGGTGAGATTTTTTTTCACACAGATGTCTATTCTAGGAAACAATTTGTATTTCTAGAATATTGACATCTACCCATGTAGGCAACCAAAGTCACTTCCAATTTGACCAGGTTATAGTCAGGACTTGAGTGGAACAGAATTCTATAATTGATCATAAGAAACCTCAACAAAGACTAAGTTTACTGAAAGGGAACTATCTGAATGAAGTCGAGAAAAAGTGTAATCAGTGAGTAAGGCCTTTATCAGATATGTCCCTGCACAGAACAGGAAGAAAATTTACAGACTGGCCAATATAAAAATTCTGGTCTTTTTTTTCTGATATTAAGGATCAAACTTGGGCCCTTATGCTTACAATGTAGATGTGGTACCACTTGAGCTAAATCCCTGGCTCAAGAATTCTAGTTTTATAGGTTTATTCCCTAAGTGGAGAAGATAAGAGTAAAGCATAATAGCTTAGAAGTTCCTATAACTTCCAAGAACATACAGTTGCATTTTAAACACAAACTTTAATGTCTCCCACATGAGCTTTCAAAAAGGAAAACAGACTAAGTACCAATGCAGACTAAATACCAATGTGTGATAGTGTTACACTCTATCACACCTGAAATTCTCATCATGACAGTTTATTGATTTATCACTCAATTAATTTTGACTAGTACTGAGTTCTAGATTATATTTAAAGGATACAGTGTATACAAAAATAATACTTTGGAGAATTATTCATTTTTAAATGAACTATTTTTAATAAGTAAAAATTATAATGTGATTATGGGTACCAATTTACCCAGTTCAAATTATCTATTATTACTTTCCTGTAATCACTATGATAAAAAGTTTGCTTTGTTTTGTTTTGTTTGAGACAGGATCTTGCTTTGTAGTTCAGGCTGGCCCTCAGCTCACTATGTAGCCCAGGCAAGCCTCAAACTCAGGAATCCCCCTGCCATTGTCTCCCAAGTGCTAAGATTATAGGCATGAGCTACCATGCCCACCACTGTGGTATGTGCTGATTGCTGATGGGTGTGAATCACTATGCCCGGTATTGTTATGTGGCTACTGGGGATTGAATCAGGGACCTTGCTTGCTAAGCAGGGGCCAGAACCATGGAGCTAAATCTCCAGCCCAATAAAAAGTCTTTTTGATATTAAGAAGGAATTTTTTTCTTCCAACAAAGAGCAATCTGAATTAGGTGATTATTTTATTACTTAGCCTTGGTTAACTTCCTATAATTTAGGGTCCTCCAATTTAAAAAAATATTCCATGGTACCTCAACTACTTGGAAGCACAAGAGACTGAATTTGATCCCTGGTACCACCAAAAAGAAAAAAAAAGAAAAAAATTCCACTTTACCCTAGAAATCTCAAATTCAGATTTCACTTTTTTGGACTTCAGACCTCCCAAAATCAATTACAATTGCTTGAAGACAATTATAGACAAAATGCAATATTATTTTCCTAAATGAATGTTAACCAAAACAGTTATTTACCCAGGTGGTAGGGGAGCTTGAGTTACAGGATTTAACGGCCGAGGGCCTGAGCCTCCAGATATAGTAAGAGGAATTATTAATCCAGATGTTGCTCCATCAGATGTATTTGAATTTGTGTTTGTTGGTGGCAGAGAACCTGTACTAGATCCATCACTTTCAGAAGTGGCAGATGGTGAACCATTGACGGATGCTAAAAAAGATTGAGGAAAATAGGAAGAGAATTTTTTACTTTCTGAAACCTAAAATCAGGATAAAATTTAACTTTAGCACCACACTCTAATAAACTGAGCTAAGCTTATTAGAATTTAACTTGAGGGCCCAGAATTTAGCTCAGTGGTTCTGGCATCTGCCTCACAAGTACAAAGTACTTTCAATCCTCAGTACCACATACCACAATGACAGCAATCAGCACCACACACCACAATGCCAGGCACAGTGGCTCACACCTGTAACCCCAGCATTTGGGAGGCAGAGGCAGGAGGGTTGCTGTGAGTTCAAGGCTAGGCTGGGCTTGATAGTGAGCTCAGGGCCACCCTGAACTACAAAGCGAGACCCTGTCTCAAAAAAAAAGAAAAAGAATTTAACTTGAAAGCCCAGATTTAGCTCAGTGGCACTGCCATAGCAGGATTTCCAAGTGCAAGGCTGTAAGTTCAAACCCCAGTACCACAAAATAAAAAAGAATTCAACTAAAAATAAAAATATACATGACATATGTTAAGATAGGGATACACGTTTAACAATTATTTTTAAAAATGGCAAATAGTCTGAGCTGGAGATTTAGCTCAAGTGGTACCGCGCCTACCTTGGGTGCACAAGGACCTGAGTTCAATCCCCAATAATGCCAAAAAAAAAAAAAATGGCAAATAGTCAATGTTTGCTCTTACTAGACTTATTCACAACTTGTTAATTTCCATTTACTGTATTTACTTTGAGAGGACGTATACTAAAACCAATTCTCATCTTTTATCTCATTAAGATATATGTAGATTCTATTTCATAATACCACCGGAAATAAAAAAATTTGCTGATCAATTGTGCTCATAATCAAACCCAGGGCCTTAGGGTGTGATTTACCACTGAGCTATAAACCCAGCTCAATAAAATTTTTAGAATAGGAAAGCATTCATATTCCTTGGTCTTTTAAGATCATTTTTCAGATCCTTAATTTTCTATGAAACCCTGGAGCTTAGAAACTTAATTTTCTTGTCTATGTTTTTGTTTTGTGATGCATTGAACTAAACTCACAGCAAAGCATATGGTACAAAAACGCTGTACATCTAACTCCTTTTGAGTTTTGAATTTGAGACAGGGTCACTAAGTTCCTGGACCAACCTTAACATTCAGTCTTTATCACTCTCCTAAGTAGATGGCATAACAGGTGAATGCCACCATAGTCAGCTAGACACCAGCATTTGAAAATGGTTATATGATTGTCCTGACTAGTAAACTATAACATTGTTACAAATAGTTGTTGGTTATATCTTTGAGAAATACCTGTTGAAAATTCTTGAAAGTCATTAAATACAACAAAAAAGATGTATGACCTTTTTTTTTTTTGCTTTTGGAGACAGGGTCTCGCTATGTAGTTCAGGCTGACCCTGAGCTCACTATGGTGCCCAGGCAAGCCGCGGCGAACTCAGCAATCCTCCTGTCTCTGCCTCCCGAGTGCTGGGATGACAGGCGTGAGCCACTACGTCCGGCATTGTGGTATGCGGTGTTGATTGTTGGTGGGCGTATGGTTACCGGGGATCGAACTCAGGACCTTGCGCTTGCGAGGCAGGCGCCGGAACCACTGAGCTAACCCTCTGGCCCAAGATGTATGATCTTAAAGAGTTGGTATACATTAACATAATCAGGTATGGAGAAGATATACATCCAACACAAACTCAATAAAATGATCTGTGGACTTGGGCCGGAGAGTTAGCTCAGTGGTTCCAGCGCCTGCCTCTCAAGCGCAAGGTCCTGAGTTCGAGCCCTGGAAACCACATACAATGCTGGGCTTGGAGACTCACGTCCATCAGCAATCAATACCACATACCACAGTGCCAGGCATGGTGGCTCACGCCTGTAATCCCAGCACTTGGGAGGCAGAGACAGGAGGATTGCTGAGTTCGAAGCTTGCCTAGGCTACATAGTGAGCTCAGAGCCAGCCCGAACTACAAAGCGAGACCCTATCTCAAAAAAAAAAAAAAAAAAAAAA
>PVIC010028375.1:0-23245 GCA_004025085.1 Thryonomys swinderianus
AGCAATCAACGCCTCCGCATACCACAATGCCGGGCGTGGTGGCTCACGCCTGTCATCCCAGCACTCGGGAGGCAGAGACAAGGGGATTGCTGAGTTCGCGGCGGCTTGCCTGGGCTACATAGTGAGCTCAGGGCCAGCCTGAACTACAAAGCGAGACCCTGTCTCCAAAAAGCAAAAAAAAAAAAAAAAAAAAAAAAAATCCAATGAGCTACAGCAAAGTTTGTTATAGAGGGCTTATGGTGAATAGAGAAAAATATTAAGAAAGCTATAAGAAACATACTTTTGATAGGAGAGGTTTTTATATGATGAAAATTTTGTTCTGCTTCAGAGATAAAAAGAGAGATGATGATAAGACTAGAAAGCTTACATATGTCAGGGAAAGTTTGTGGAAGTATTTTATCAAAAATTATGTTTGGTTGTTGCTTTGGTAGAGGTCATGCTGTCCCTTTAAAAAAAAAACCTCTAGTGTATCATATTTATTCCTTCCCCTCATTACATTCCCACACCAAATTTCCCATGGAAATTTCCCACTCTATAAAAGCTGTCATACTTTCTAGGGTTCATTTGCATCTACAGGTGTTCATATCAAAGAGAAGATCTGGAATTTGCCTATTTGTGATCTATTGATTTTACTTATTAGTATATCCTCCAGGTGTCTCCATTTGCACCTAAATGGATTGATCTTGTCATTCTTTATGGCAAAGATACAGAAAGAAAATAAAAAAGTGTGTATAAAGGAGGTGGGGAGGTGTGGGTGGGTAGGGATATGGGTAAAAATGAGAATTAACTTGTGTCATATACTGGTACAAATTCCCCAATGTTATACGTGGTTGTGAGATATATATAAATTTTACCAATAAAGAATTCAATTAATGCTGGGCGTGGTGGCTCACGCCTGTAATCCCAGCACTCGGGAGGCAGAGACAGGAGGATTGCTGAGTTCAAGGCTTGCCTGGGCTACATAGTGAGCTCAGGGCCAGCCTGAACTACAAAGTGAGACCCTGTCTCAAAAAAAAAAAAAAGAATTCAATTAAAAAAAGCTCTAGTGAAGGAACAATCTAATTGGCCTGAAACAGTATGGAGATTCCTCAAAAAACTAGCATTAGAGTTCCTGTTTGACCCTGCTATTTCCTTGCTGGGTATATTTTTGAGGGAATTAAAAGCATAATACCACAATGACATATACACACCCATATTTATAGCAGTACAGTTTGTAACAGTTAAATCTTCGAAACAGCCCAAAGGCCCATCGGATGGTGAATGGATGAAGATAGGAGTTTTAAAAAATAAAATGGAATACTACTCAACCATAAGGAAGGATCAACTTGAAAGATTTATAGGTTGATGAATGGATACACAATGAGGCCATGCTCATAAGTTAAATAGGACACACATATATAAATACTATACTGTTTCTTTAGTCTGAGAAACTAAAGGTGTTAATGAGACCCAAAATGTGTAATAGGTATTGTGAAATAGGAAGAAAATATTCTAACAGGAAACTAGGGATTGGGGCAGGGGAAAGCAAAGAAGGGAAACAAAACATTTGAAGGCTAAAAGGAAAAAATAGCAACAAAGCATATGTATAGAGGGGATGTGGAGGAGTTGAAGGGAGGACCAGGGAAGGGGAGGAATTAGAGTAGACATATGTCATGTACAGGTGCAAATTCTCCATGGTGAATGTGGTTATGGTGTGTACCTAGAATGTACCAATAAACTCAATTAAAAAAAAAGGACTTGAGAGGGGATAATTTGCATCACAGCAGAGTGGAGATGGAAGAAAAAATGTCAAAACCCACTCATTTGGAATTTATGTTTTTTTTTTTTTGAGACAGGGTCTTGCTTTGTAGTTCAGGCGGGCCCTGAGCTCACTATGTAGCCCAGGCAAGCCTTGAACTCAGCAATCCTCCTGCTTCTGCCTCCCGAGTGCTGGGATTACAGGCGTGAGCCACCACGCCTGGCTTTATCCTTGGTTTTTTTTTTTTTTTAGAATTTATGTTTAAAAAAATTTTCAAAGAGGCTATATTTGAGAGCTATGGAGTAAGGCTGAATCCACAGAGCAAGTTCTTTGTGAAATAAGTTGGCCCTCCTTTGATGTTGGGTGGCTGGCCAAAGGATGATTGACAAGGGGACCATTGGATATGTACGCAGTGCGGTAACGAGGGACAAAGGTTGGCCGAGACACGTGTATCAGTTTTTCTACACTGATTCCTGGTTAAATATAGTCTAGCTTTTTCTAAATAATAGTGACAAAAATAAAATTATAAAGGGAAAAAAATATATACAGTCCAAACTCCACTGGCTTAACTAAAACCCTGCTTGGAGGCATATTGTGAGACACTTGTAGCCTGAGCCATGCCTGAAGTAAAAGAGAAAGGCATCAACTCTAGTGGGAGATTCAACAATAAAAGAAAGACAGCAAGACAAGATGCCGAACAGAACATTCCTCCCAAATAAAACCAGATCTGTTGGCAGCAGCACTTATGGGGAGAAGAAGACAGAGATCAGTAAGGAGCAAGAGCATGAACATGGTCAAAACAGGTCAAACCAAGCCACGATCTACCAGTCGACCAAAGCTAGATTGGGATCAGTGTGCATAATGTAAAAAAATACGAGCACTAGAAAAATGAATGTCCAGAAAATGATGACAGAGAGGACGAAAATCCTAAAAGTGGGAGGCAACCTGCTAAAGAACATTACCCCCAGCAAGAACCAGATGCTGATCTCATTGGATAGACGAAGACTCGAGGTTGCAAGGACTAGGCCAGAACAGGCCCTCAGGAGCTCATGTTCCCAATGAAAATGCAAAAACAGTTGATGCATTTTATGATAAACACTGGAGTCAAGCACTTGGTGATGATGCAACCCATTGGGCCATTATCCAAGAAACATGTGACTATTATGAGAGTCACTAGGGTTTCGAACAAGAGATCATTTTGCCAATCTAATGGATATACTATAGGAGAATGAGAAGTCCAACAGGAGTTCCTGGATCTGACACACTGTCTAGTTCCCTTGTCAGGGAGAAACTTATTCAAAAAAACTACAAGCTCAATTTACATTCAGGCCACAAGGAGATGGGACTTGTGCCTGGCTTTACAAAAAGCCACAATTTTAACCTTTACTGTCCCAGAAGTGAAAAAATGGGGATTATATTATGATCTGTCACAGAAGCTAGACATAGATGAGCTACATAGACCGACATGCAAGATTCCTGGAGTGTGAGTCGAAGACAACCTACCAGGGGTAGCTGTAAATCAAACATCACCTAAGGCCCGGACCAAATCCAGTTCAAATTCATCGGTGCCTCTTCTCTCAGGATGTCATGCAAGGCATCCAAGGACATTTAAAGTGGCTCTTAGAACACAGAATCCTGGCCAGATTTCAGATGTCAGGCACTCTGGATCACTCCACTCCTTCCAGAACATAAGTGAGAGACAACTGAATACAGACAGGCAAGCACAGGACTTTGGAACTGTAAATCAAGCCCCCGAGACAATTCACCCAACAGTGCCAAATTGTACACACCAATGGGACTTACCCTAGTAAATGCTGCCTGGTTTATCTGCTTATTATTAAAGGATATATTTTTCTGTTTTGTGCCTTGCAACAGTCAGCCAGCTTATCTTTGCATTGCAGTGGGCGGATCCTGTCATAGTCAAGAACAACATGGACTAGGTTTCCCCAGGGTTTCAAAGACTTTCCTACAATCTTTGGAGAAGCACTAGTTACTGACCTCAAAGCCTTCATCACACCAGGGCACAACTGCACTCTGCTGGAGTATGTTAATGATTTCCTTCTGGCAGTCCCAACCTGGGGGAACTAAGGACCTCTTTCATTGCTCTGGAGGGCTAAACATAAGGTATCCAAGAAAAAGGCACACATTTTCCAACAAAAGGTCAAATATTAGGCTTCATGGGGATTCAGAGGGAACATGAATTAGGCACAGAGAGTAAACAGGCTTTGCTTTGTCCGTCCAACCTCCACCACTCAGCAGCAAATAAGAGTTTCTGGGGGCAAAAGAATTCTGCTATATCTGGATCCAGAAATTCTTACTTATGGCTAAATCTCTGTTTTAAACCACAAAGGGAAAGGCAGAGCCCCTGCTCTGGAAAGCTGTCCGAGAGACAACATTTAAACAGGTCAAAGAAGTTTTGATTTGGGCTTCAGCCTTAGGACTGCCAGATATAACCAAACCTCTTTTCTTGTACATCCAGGAATGGGAAGGAATGGCCATAAAGGTCTTAAGTAAATACCTAGATTCTGTGGCCCTAGTATGGCCTCCCTGCCTAGAGACACTTGCTGCCACTCCTTGGCAACTGCTGTAGAAAGCTGACATTCTGGCCTTGGGACTGCTGGCGTCTTCTCAGACTGTTGGATAAGTGTGGGTGGGGAATGAGGAAGAATAAATAGAAACAATGACAATATTCAAAATGCAAGAGGACCAAGAGAAGTCTGCCACTGGTGGACAGACTCAACAACTCAGGGTTAACCCACTTTTTTTTTTTTTTTGAGACAGGGTCTTGCTTTGTAGTTCAGGCTGGCCCTGAGCTCATTATGTAGTCCAGGCAAGCCTCCAACTCAGCAATCCTCCTGTCTCTGCCTCCTGAGTGCTGGGATGACAGGCTCGAGCCACCACGCCCGGCACTGTGGTATGTGGTATTGATGGCTGGTGGGCGTGAGTCACCACGCCCAGCATTCTATGTGATCACCGGGATCGAACTCAGGACCTTGCGTTTGCGAAGCAGGCACCGGAACCACTGAGCTAAATCTCCGGCCCTTAACCCACTTTTATTAGCAAGTAAGAAACACTGGGCAAGGAGGTAGTGCATCCTTCACGGAACAGTAACAGTTGAGAAGATATTTTGAAAAATAGGGAACAGGTTAAACTGTTCCAAGGGCAGTGCATGGAAGGGAGTAGCTTCTTCCATATGCCATGTCTGTGCTTGCTTAAGTTAACAAGGAACTAGCATTCTTTATATTGTCCTCAGATGTTATCTCGCTATAGTATTGTGATTGCAAGCATTCCTACACATAGCCAGAAAGCACACAACTTTCTGTATGCCTTTCTCTTTTACAAGGAAGGTCACATCAGCCTCAAGACTGTGGAACACAATTTGGCCCCCAATAATTTCTCATATAACCTTGTCCCCAACTTGGCACAATAACTCACCATTCAAGGGTCACACTCAGTCGTAATCTTGATAGACAAAAGAGGACAATATTGGTTATCAAACCACAAAATGACCTCTGTCGAGGACTCCTATGTAAAAATACTTTGCTCCCAGTCAAACTGTGAGTCTCTCGCTTTCATGACTGTACGGAAGTTGTGGGTGTGTCACAGATCTCTCAGAGACCCAAATAGTAAATATTTCACATATAGAAGTAGTTTTGTGTTAGGTTGAGGCTGATGGGCAGGATACACAGTTACAACATTGGACTCTGTGGTAGAGGTCTAGCCCCAAAAGCAGAGGTAACCCTGAGAAGGTCTCTTTTACTGGCAAAAGACAAAAGTTTTAACGTCTAGGGCCGGAGGGTTAGCTCAGTGGTTCCAGTGCCTGCCTCGCAAGTGCAAGGTCCTGAGTTCGATCCCCGGTAACCACATACAATGCTGGGCATGGAGACTCACACCCACCAGCCATCAACACCACATACCACAGTGCCGGGCGTGGTGGCTCACGCCTGTCATCCCAGCACTCGGGAGGCAGAGGCAGGAGGGTTGCTGAGTTCGAGGCTTGCCTGGGCTACATAGTGAACTCAGAGCCAGCCTGAACTACAAAGCGAGACCCTGCCCCTCCCAAAAATGTTAACGTCTATATTTATTCCAAATATGCCTCTGCAAAATATGTCTCTGCCTCATTACATGTAAATTGGGCAATTCATAAGAAAATAAAATTCTTGTCTGATGGAGAGAAAAATAAATACAAAAATACTTTTTAGAGCTGCTAGATACTGGAACATTAGAAACCAGGGGAAACCAAAAAGTAGACAGAGAAATAATGACAGATGCTATGGCAGTTCCTAAGCTGCAAGAAGGGACTTGACCATCCCCCTCATTCCGGAGTATCCTTTCCCAGAGATCCCAATTTCCTCTTAAGGTAAAAAAGCCTAATTTGCCCAAGAAGCTGGAAAATATTTAAAGGAGGAATGATGGAAGTTTGCTGATGACAGGTTAGCCATCCCAAAGTGCTGAGCACCAAAGTTCATTAAACAGTTCTATTAGAGGTTTTACGGGGTAAAGAAAACTTTCAAAAAAATCTCTAGGCTGCATTTCTATGTGCCATGGCTCACTGTTATCACGGGACTGTTTGTGAGCAATAATTAACCTGTGCCCAAAACAACCCAAGGCAAAGACTTATCTGGCCCCTTGGCACCTAGAAAACTGGAGTTGCACCATGGGAAAACTTATTTAGAGACATTAGGTGAGGCCAACCCTACTCAAACAGAAAAGACACAAAAAGTAAAGAGACATTCCAAGATTTGAATTACACCTGATCTTAGGGGTCACACAATGGATTAGCATTCATAGCCAGGTTCTCACACAGATATCAAAGATAAAATAAAAAGCTTCACATGACCATGATATGTGTACATAATGTACCAATAAAGATTCAACTTTAAAAAAAAATAAAGAAAAGCTTCACATGGCTTGTTAGTCATAGAGCTCAGGAAAAGTAGAGCACATAAACTGGATATTCAAATGATTGCTGCAAAATATTGTCAAGATATTCACTAAAGATGGGATCAAGTTCTTCCCATGGTCCTCCTTTGAGTCTGGCGCACCCCCACCAAACAAATAGACTCTCTTTATGAAAGTCTATTCAGGAAAGTGCCCCAATCATAAGTAAAATTAAAGGTAATTTTTATAAACAAGAAAAATTGACCCTAAGGAAATAGAAATAGACTCTAACAATAGCCAGGCAACATATCTATAACTGAGTATAGAGAAAAAAAAAAGCCCATAAGTCTGAAGAGCCCAATATACTCCTTCAACCCCAGGAACTTTGTTTAGGTCAAGAAATAAAATCCAACCACTCTGGGGCCCATACAGAATGGGCCTCATACTCTAATCCTGTGTATCCTCACTGCTGTTAAAGTTGCAGGAACGAATTACGACAGTCAGGTAAAACCAAGACAAATAGACTAGACAACAGGATTAGGACCACCTGAACCAGCTTGTCCTGTGATGAGATCAGGCTTCCTCTGGCAATGGCAGCCCTGCTTTAGTTACCCCAGAAGCTGACTAGTCCACACAGAGCTAAAGCCTGAGGAAATGGAGCTCTGCTCTGGTCACACCAGAAGCCAACTAGCCTACACATGACTGAAGCTTAAAGATCAACATAGAGTCACAACAATAACACAAGTTTTTATCCCCCTTGTTACAATTTCCCCTTGCCTCTTACCCCTACTTGTCAGAAACATTCAGTCAGCCTTAAAAACTCCAATAGACAAATATATTACCACTTGACTGATAGCCTTAATCAAGTATCAACCTCTGCTCAATAGAAAACCACCCCCTTGTGATGAAAAATTAATAATGATGAGTAAGATGCTCACTATTAAAACTTGCTATAGAAAGTGTGAAAGGAGTAATAAAGTAGGATTTAAAGAAAAAGAAGTTTTTTTCAGCCTTGGAGAGCCCTTCCCCTCTTTGGCTCACTGCCCCTCTCTCCTGTAGTGTCTTCTTGCTGGTATAGATATAATTGACAACTATGTTCTGTAAACAAAGTTTATCCAACTCTTTTTTTATATTCATAGGGCTTTGTTTTCTTTTAAGGCTAAGTTAGAAAACTGTCTGCCATTGTCTTGTTTCTGTAAGCTCCTCTGACGTCACTAAAAAAGACTGCATCTCTTTGACCAAATGTATGAAAATTAAAACTAAAACTATTCTTGATTTAATGTTCTTTGGACATTAGTCCATTGAGCTGATTTTTTACCTAAAATAAAGTTTTCCTGTTTCTCATTAGTCTTTCTTGTCTCTGATACTGAAACAGTAAGAGAAACCCAAAGTGGTGATTTTTACCCCTCTAATTTTCAACTTTTCCCATCCCTAAATGAGGTTATAGGGTTGGAAAAGACAACGTGACTTCAGGTCCCTTTTTCAGTTGCAGATATATAGTAATGCAAAAACACAGCTAGGCTGACTAGGCGATGTGTTTCAAACTTGGACCTTTGTTTTGACTTATCATTATGGTATGTCCAGTTCACTTTGGGCACTTGCTATACCACAGCAGTAAGACAAAGAATTCTACAAAAGTCTAAGAACTATGCAGATGAGCAATATATTTTAAGAAGGAAAGGAAACCACTCTATATAGGCTACTCTCCCTTAAATAGAATCAAACTGGGCTAGTGAACGACTAAAAATGACATCTGATATGTTAGCTGCTTTTGTCATGACTAAGAAAAGGTGTATTAAAAATTCTGTGTCATGACTAAAAGGCTAAGAGAGATAGTAAAAGTTCTGACTGCCCATCAAGTCAGCTATTTTGAACACAAAAGATTACTCGTTAAGAGGACAATGGCTTAGCAAATATCATACTATGCTCTTAGTTATTATAAAAACTTGCATTACTCTTAATCCTACCTCTTTGATCTCAGCGGGCCCAGAAGTTAGCTACTTTTTTTTTTTTTCTTGAGACAGGGTCTCGCTTTGTAGTTCAGGCTGGCCCTGAGCTCGCTTTGTAGCCCAGGCAAGCCTCAAACACAGCAATCTTCCTGTCTCTGTCTCCCGAGTGCTGGGATTACAGGCGTGAGCCACCGTGCGGGGCACTGTGATATGTGGTACTGATTGCTGGTGGGTGTGAGTCAGCACTCCCAGCATTGTATGTGGTTACTGGGATCAAACTCAGGACCTTGCGCTTGCGAGGCAGGCGCTAGAACCAATGAGGTAAATCTTCACCCATAGCTACTTTTTATCAAAAAGTGGTCGTAAAGACCTCTGCAAGCAAACAGGTCATTAGTGACTTGCCCCTGCAACACCTTAAAGGATGTGATTCATTGATGAAAATAGCTTTGTCCAAGAAGGACATTGAAAGGCAGATTATACATTGGTCAGTTCACAACAGGCTATTGAAGCCAACCTCCTCCAGAGACTTCTTCACAGAATACAGGTAGTAGTTCTTACTCAGGCATTGATATTAAGAAAAAAGTAAGAAGCTGTGTATCTACACAGATTTCAAATATGCTTTTCTGGTGCTACACATCCATGCAGCAATCATCTACAAAATATGAGCAGGAAACTCTACAACACCTAGAGGCAGTCTGTTCCCCCAAGCAGGTTCTAGTCACGCACTGTCAGGGATCTCGAATAGACATGTCTAAAGTCTCCCTGAGAAATCAAAAAGCTGATAGTGAGGCAATAATAGCAGCCTGACAGCTCCTCAGTACCCTAGCCTTATTCCAAATTGCTGAGGACCGTTTTGGTTTTTCCACAAGGGATGCAGTGAGAAGCTATAAAATCCTGAGAAGAAGGCTATTCCTGACAACCTCTGGGAAACCTTAAGGTCCTCTTCAGAAAGCAAGACTCCTGTACTGTTCCAGGAGCAGATAAGTGCAGTTGCCAATGACCTTAGCTCAGCATAGTTTAAAGGGGCACATGTACTCAGGCTCCTATTTTTAATTAGATCAATTATGTGAATAACTTTGCTAAAGCTATGTCTCTCAAGCTTTTGAGGGTGGTAGGGTGGATGTGACATGTTCTCTGTGACCCAACTACAATGAAATCTATGTTTCTCTAATGTGGTAGGCGGGCTCATTTAAACTGCTGTCTCTGTTGAGGTTCTATCAGTACAGTGTCTTAGTGGGTGTGTATTGGGGATACACACCTGATCAAACCTGTAAATTGTAACAAAGTCCACTGTCAGTCAGGTCACAGAAGAAAATCCAGCAGCTTTCCAACACTGGCTTGAAACAGCAGTTCATAAATGCATAAGTATAAATTAAGAGCCATGAGAAGGTTAAATTATCTGGGGACAGTATCTTTCCTAGCCACTCAGCTTCAGGTATGAGGAGGAAGCTCCAGAAAGTCCAACAGTGCCCACCAGCTGGGATAAATCCTTTAGTTAATGTGGCTTGATTGAGTTTGAATAACCATGAAACAGTAGAGAAGAAACAGGTGTTTTGTTAGGAAAAAAAAAAGACAAAAACCATGCTATCCCACATGGATAAGGCTCATGATAAACCCCACAGCAACAAGGGGACTTAAGGGAATCCAAAAAGTGCTGGAAGCTAGCTTGAGTGTTTCAAGTGCAAGCGAAGTGACCAGGGCACTGGGCAAGGGAGAACTTCTAAAGTTGTGAAATCCTTGTAGGGCATGTCAGAACATGAAATGAAGATCCATGACAGTAGAGGAGGGACTTCTTTCATTCCCAGACATTGGTTGAACCCCCCCTACCACAGTGGTGGCCAGGGGAGAAGGCCCAGAGAGTGAATGATGGTGGCCAAGGCAAGGTGTGTGACTCCTGTTGGAGGATACTCCCATCACCTTGAGGAAGCTTTGGGTGACTCTGGATGTATCAGGCAAACAAATTATTTCCTTTGGTGATACTAGTGTGTCTTACTCAGTTCCAATCTCTTATTGGAGTGAACTGTTATCCTGTTTCTCAATTGTCGTGGGCTTTGAAAAAGTTAAGCAGTCGACTTCTTCAATCCTTTCTCTGACCTGCCATTCGAATTATTTCATTTTTCAAGCTGTGTTTATGGAATTACTGGAATGTCCCACACCAGTAATATACTCTTCCTACTCAGGGACACTCAGTCATTCAAACTTCTGTCAAATCCTAGTGACTAAGGAGACAGCCAGTTTGACCCAATTAGTCCTGATATCTTGGCTAAGAGTTTAACACCATCATAGTATGATGACATCCCAGAAAAGGCTTTCAAGGACATTCTAGTGATCATTCAGCAGAAAGGTCCTATTCTATACCCTGTTAAAAGGCAGTATAAACAAGAGGCATACAAGGCAGGGGTGAAATCCTATTCCTAATAATTTTTTGGCTACTGGCTTACTAATGTTATGCCAGCCTCCATGCAATATACCCATTTTATTGATAGTCATCAGGAGATTATCACCTAGTACAAAATCTCAGGGCCACCAATGAAGCAGTAGTGACTATTCACCCATTCGATGCAGATCTATGCACACTTCTAGCCCAGATTCCAGGAGAAACTGGTCAGTTCTCTGCCTTTGATCTCAAACATGCTTCTTTTTTTGTTGCTTTGTTTTGAGACACGGTTTCATTATAAAGATGCCTTCTTATCTATCCTTGTAAATCTTAGCTCCCAACACTTGTTTGCCTTTGGATGGAAAGATCCCCAAAAGGTTTCACCAATAATATACTTGATCTCCCCTGTCTTAGGATTTAGAGATAGTCCTCACCTGTTTACATGGGTCTTAACTCTAGACCTAAGAAATTTAAAGTTTTAAAGAGAACTATTATGGCACGCAGAGGCCCTCTTCATTTTTAGCTCTATCAAAGAGTTACCTAATAAAAACACTGTTAAGACTTTCAATTTTTAGCAAAGAGCAGTTACAAGGTGTCCCAAAATAAAGCCCGGATATCTTACAAAAACTGACTTCTCACAAAAAGTATTTTAACACCAGGACAGAGACAACTCTCCTCAAGGAAAACAGAAAATTTTCCATTTGTGTCCTCCTAAGGCAAAATAGCAGCTGAAGGCTTTCTTGAAAATGCCTTGTTTCTATCACATGGGGCTATTTTATTTTAGAATAATAGCTAAACCCTTATATGAAGCAATTCAAGAACTAAAAACTTAACCCTTGAAATTAATAGTAGTCACTCAAGAAGATTTTAAGCCTTAAAAGAGACCTTGGTGCAGGCTCCAGCATTAAGAATCCCAGGTCAAACTGAGATTGTTTTCCCCTTTTTGTGACTAAACAACAAGGAACAGCCTCTGGAGTGCTAACACAGTGTCTGGACCAGGGAAACTGACCAGTATTCTACTTGTCCAAATGTATAGATAGAAAGGGGCACAGGGTTGGCCCAGCTGCCTAGAAGCAGTAGCTGCTATGGAACTCGTAGACCAGGCATAAAGTAACTTTGGAACAAAAACTCCCACTTCTAACACCATCCCAAATTAAAGTGCTGTTAAAAATCAAGGGGCATTTGTGGATGACTGGAGAAAGGCTAATATCAGGCCATCCTTACCAAAAGCATAGATGTCTCTCTTTAGTGCTGCATATTTCTAAACCTAGCTATTTTCCTCTCAATTAACCAAGAGGTACAACATGAGTGTGAGCAAACCATTCCTCAAAACCATCCTGTTCTTGGGGACCAACTATTGACAAGGATGGCAAGCCCATCACTGACTGGTGGCATCAGTTTCCTAAAGGATGGTATTAGGAAGGCAGGTTATGTCATAGTCAGCTCCACCCAAGTCCATAAAGGACTCCCTTCTGAGACCTTAGCCCAAATGTCAGAAATTATTGCCCTCACATGGATACTCCAACTTACTCAGGGTAAGAAGACTAATATATACACTGATTCTAAATATCTCTTTCTGGTCTTACATGCACATTTAACCATCTGGAAAGAAAGGGGCTTTTGGCTAGTTTCCAGGAACCAATAAAACATGGACTAGAGATCCTTAACCTCCTTGATCTGTTTAATCTCCCAAAAGAGGTAGCAGCTGTCCATTACAAGGGACATTAAACCTTCTTGGACCCTGTCTCCCATGGTAATGGTAAGGGAGACTGAGCAGCCAAATAGGCTTCTTCTGAAAATAATTTTAGCCTGTCAATTGCTCTAACCATGGTCCCATTCCAAGATTTGACTTAGACCCAAGATACTTTATGGAAGAGCTTTAAATAATTTGTCATGGGAGAGGAGTCCAATGGAGCCAAGTGTGACATGGGGAACTTGGGCTGTTCCTCCTACAAGATCTACAGTGGAAAATTATTAAGTCTCTACATGATACCTTCCACCAGTAGTGGAACACCACCCCACTATGCACAGAGGCTCTTTATAGGGCCTAGAGCCTATGACTTTTAAAGAATAGGTATATAAATGTATTTGTGCCATTATTTATTCTCTTCACTTATCAAAAGGAAATACAATTACAAGAAATCACCATCATAAAAATGTATTGTTGGTTTAATATTGTATTGCCATAATGTACATAATATTAATGACACAAGAAAAGAAAAATGAAGGAACATAGGAGAAAAGTTCCTTCATCTAACTAGTATTGCGCTCCTGACTGTTTTGGGGGTCTCCCCTGTACTTATGGGTTAATTTTCAAAGCATTATACATTGCTCTTTCAGAGGTACAGTGCCTGCTGTTCTGAGGCTTTTGAAATAAGGTGGAAAGTTCCCTGATCTCACAACTCTTACATTCTGTGTGGCTATAAAATCATCACCATGTGGATGACAAGGTCTGCTGCCACATATAGCAGTACTCACCAGTGACCTCTGAGTGCCTGGGTAGTTGAGAACTGTAAAATGATTACCAGTAATCCAATTCCCAGGCTTGCTCTTCTGAAGCATGGTTCTCCGGGGATCTCTTCTCAGATTAAAAGCATTATAACTGTACACCTTGGAGCCTGCAATAAGCAGCTCTTGCTGATTCCTGCAATGCCAGGATGTCACAATTCCTATTGTCCTGATACAAACATTTAACTTCTTTTTAATGCTAATCTTTTTAGAAAGCAAACTCTTCTCAGCCAAAACTTTGCAGGCTCTTTGTGTCTGGCAAAACTGAGAACTTTTAAAACTGGGCTTTTTGTTCCCGTTTTCCACAGTAGATTTCACTAAAACACCAAGCATTATTTATGCTATATCTGGAACATTGGGGTGTTCTGAAAATCTTTCCACCATTTTAATAAGTCTGATCCTCTTAGTCTTAGACTCAGGATATAAGCAAAATACAGACACATTTTTTGCCAGCTTGTAATGTACATGGCCTCTAGCCAAATATCCAAATGGAGTCCTTCCCAACTGAGACCTCCTGAGCCTAGTTTTACAATCTGCATTTTAAAGAGTATTCTGGTCTTCAGAGCTCTGAGCAGTATCTCACCACGGTCTTGGTTTCAGCATAATAGGACTTCTTCAGTCAACATCTCCAGGTCTTTCTAGATTCCTCTCAAGATCCAGTTTCAATGCTCCAAAGACTTTTGAACCACATGGTCAGGTATACTGATAACAATGACCATATTTTTTGAGTGCCAAAATCTATTTTAATCATGTTCTCATTACTGGAACACAATACCTGATACACACAATTTAAAAGAGGAAAAGTTTATTTGGGCTCGTTTCATAGTTGGTGGCCTCCAAGGCAGGAAGGTATAGTATAATTCTTTTACAGAAGAAAGTTACTCCTGTTATGGCAGCCAGGTAGCAGCAAATGAAGGGAAACACTAGGGAGGAAGATGCACTCCAAAAGTTTACACACCTAGTCATGGTTTCTTATGTCCAGGATCCACCTCCTAACATCATATTTAGCTATAGAAGTGCCATAATTCAATCAGTTTCCAGAAAGTCTGCCTATGAGCATGTGAGGCTTCTGGGGAAAATCTCTATATAAACCATATAAATAACCCAAAGATACATCTCAAGGTCCTAGAAAGAAAAGAGCAATCCAGTCTGAAGCTAACAAAAGGAAAGAAATAAAAATTAGATAGAAGGGCTGGAGGTTTAGTTCAGTGGTTCCAAGGCCTGCCTAGCAAGTGCAAGGTCCTTGGTTTGATCCCTGGTAACCACAAACAACAATACCGGGAGTGGTGACTCACGCCCACCAGCAATCAGCGCCACACACCACAAATGTCGGGAGTGGTAGTTCATGCCTGTAATCCCAGCATTTGGGAGGCAGAGGCAGGAAGATTGCTAAGATCGAGACTTGCCTGGGTTATATAGTGAGCTCAGAGCCAGCCTGAAGTATAAAGAGAGACCTTGTCTCAAAAAAAAAAAAAAAAAAAGAGAAAGTAAATTAGTAAAATTGGGGCCACATAAAACAATACAAAGGATTGATCAATCAGAGTTTTTTCTTTGAAAGGATTGTGGTAGATAGGGAGGCAGAAGAAAGAAAAGAGAAGTAGAAAAGATCAAGAAGTAACATGAATGTATCAATTACAACAAGGTAAATGTTTACTATTAATCACAAACATATACTAATAAAAATTGAGGACAAAAAACAAAAATTCACCCTACAACAGAGGAAGAACAATGAATTGACTCCGCTTTGTTTACAGACATGTTAAATGAGCACTCTTAATCTACAGCATCTCAACAATGGTAAAAATCTAGGTATTATGGATTGATATTCTCTGGCCTAACGTTATTTGTCATTGGTCAAAAGGGACACTAGCAAAAAACGAACAAAAACACCCATTGTACACAGAAGAACTACTAAATCCTGTTATTTTCATGTAAAATATAGTCTCATAGAATATAAGCCTCAGACAAGATTAATCTAAGACCATGAAAAAATGAGTTATAGCAAGACCAGTTCACAATTTTGTGTAAACAGACAAAATAAGTTCAGTGTATTACTCACAAAATAAACTGTAATTTACCAAAATGAATGCTTACTACTTCATTACCAACTAAATTTATTTTTCACTGCAGTCTCCCTTCCCTATAAGTAAGATTTATTGGTATGTGAAAAAATATAATTTCTCTTGATTTTTTTTCAGTAGTGGGAATTGAACTCAGGAACTTGGGCCTGCGAGGCAGGTATGACACCACTGAGCTAAATTCTAGCCCTGCCCTTGATTTTTGATGGCATATAATCTAGGGCAAACTTCCACTTTTTGGGCCCTCTTTTATATCTCCCAACCAAAATCTAAATCATATATCAGCCCCCCTTTTCTCATGAGGTGTACATTTTTTTGATTCACATTGGATACTTGAAATCATAAATAGTTCTGGTCATAGGTGTATTTTAGTTTTTCTATATATACATACCTACAAGAAAGCTAATTTTATAAACTGGGCATAGAAAGAGGTTAGCAACCATAGCTAATAATAAACAGAACAATAATAATATGATATAAACACTATTTAAACCTTAGAAATTATTAATTCCTGTGATCACCCATTGTCAGGAATAGTCCTATTTCGGGGAAATAATTGCACATTTGGACTATGACTGGCTCGAGCTTTCCTGCCTGCAGATGGATTTGGGGACTAAACTCTTGTTTTCACCTCTAGTAACAACAGGGACTCCAGTGTCCCACATGTTGTGATGCTCCAGGAAAGAACTACACCAGTATCTACATAATTCCTCAAGGACTATTGCCAGTGACTGCCCTACCCTGTGGGATCTTTCTCTGCATAATTCCTCAATGACTACAGCCTGTGTCTGCCTTGTCCTCTGGTTTTTTTTGGAATGTATGGAATAAAAGGTGTGGCAAGCCTGGGCCTGGGATCTTGACTACCCAGAGTAGCATGAATCAGGTCCAAGCTCAGCTTCTTCTCTAAGCCTTATTTCTACCTAATTATTAATTACTTTGTTATATGCCATCAGACTCACAGAAGAGTAGAACTCAATGCAAAGGTTCTAGTTATGTCTCCTTCTCCTGTTTCCCACAATCCATTTGGTATTTTCAGATTGTACATAACTAAAACTATGGAAAGTAAAGCCTTGCCTAGGAGTCAATACCACAATATGTTCTTATACATCTTAATTAGATACCCCATGGTTATCCCTGGTATGTGTTCTCTCTTTCTGCAACAAGTAATGAACTGAATTTGTTTAATTACAGGAAAATTGCTCATAGTGCTTAACTGAAGGGCATTGACAATGAGTACAAGATTTTGGGAGGAGAGGTGATGAATATGTTCTAAAATCTGACTGTGATGATGATTATACAACTGTTAAATATGCAAAAATAATAGAATTCTACTCTTTAAACAGGTGAATATTATATATATGTTTCTATATTGTATATATTAAAATTATATTAGGATATACATAACAATTCTAGAATAGTGATGAGTTGAACTAAATGCTTCAACATTTTCACATTTAATGTGATACATTTTAACTTTATTATGATAGAGAATATTTGTGATACTAATACTGTTATAGGTAAGTAAGCTAGTTAGATATCTAGTTGGAAGTTAACCAGTCTGGCTTTCTAAAACCCCACAGAAAAAGAGCCAACATGGAGGACAGTCAAAGAGATCTTCACTAAAGTTTAGCATTACCAAAAGAAAGTGAAATAAATAGGTTACAGATGTGTAAACACTGTATCTTTTCTCTGGTATGAGAATCTGAAGAGGTAAATGAGCTCTAGAATGTATGATAGATATCGTGAAATAGAAAATATCCAAAAGGAAAAGGGTAGGGGCAAGTAACTATGGGAAAGAAAAAACATGATGGTTAAAAAAAAAAAAGGGAACAGCATATGTATATGGGGGCACAGGGTTGTAGGGTTGGTAGGAGAATAGAAAAAATGAGAATTAAGTCATGTCATAGACTGGTACAAATTCTCAATGTTGAGTATGATTAGACTATGTATATGAAATGTACCAATAGGGCCGGGGATTTAGCTCAAGTGGTATCGCGCCTACCTTGCAAGCACAAGGGCCTGAGTTCAATCCCCAGTACTGCCAAAAAAGAAAAAGAAAAAGAAAACCGTATGAAAATGTACCAATAAAAAATTCAATTAAAAAAAAACTACCCCACCCATGTAGGATCAACAGCAAGGACCGATATTTTAAGTAGGCACCAGTCTCCCAGGGTGGAAGGCCAGGATCTTGACCCACCCCCTCCCAGAAGACACCTGACTAAAAATTCTTGTGCACCTATTATATGACTTGATCTCTCATTGGCTCCCCATCTAATCAGTATTACCTAAGCAACTGTGCTTGTAGTCTTATTGGTTGATCATGTTTTTGTTCATTTTGTGATTTCTCAATGTATCAAAATTACCTAAGAGACTGTACTTGCAATATTACTGGCTTACTATAATTTTGTCCAGCCTCAACTCATGGCTTTGCTCCATAAAAGCCCCCTGGGAAGTGAGGTGGTGGGTCGTTCATTTTCTAGTGCCCCTTCTGTCTCTGTTAGGCAGAAACATTCTTTCTCAATAAAGTTTTTCCTACTCTTAACCTTCATCATTTCTAAAATTCCTTCTTTGATGTTAGAGAACACAAACTCACGTTTCAGGTATTTAGTAGGTCAGTAGCTATGCTTTGGTCCCCTGTATCAATACTACTATGATTAGATACCAACATTCAAACTTGAAGAAAATAGAAAATTTCAGAGGTTGGTTAGTGAAAATAAAGTTGTAAAATTTTCTCACGCCTGAATTTTAAAATTAGACCACAAGTCAAGCACCTCTATTTCTAGAGGGAAATTTAGGTAACAGTGGAACCCAAACTTTTTTATGTAACAGGAAGAAGAACTTGCATTCCAAGCAGGGGCAAAACTGGGTCAATGTTACAGAGAAGCCAAGCATTTAGATAACTTGTATCTTCTGACTTTCCAGTAGATGGTTTCTTCATTTCACTAGGCAATTCTGAATAGTTAGTAAACAATTTCCTGAATGTAAAATCTGAATCAAGACGATGCAGTTAAGATTTCAGCTCTTGTTGCTACCACATTTGTCCTTTTTGAGTTCCTGTGTTGGTAATTGGACAATGTAGATAATCTCATGTTCATTCCTTCCTTGTGAAATTTATGGCAGACGCCACACAGAAAAAGCCAGGCTATAGCCTCTTGGAATCTTGCTCAGGAATCAGAAACTCTTACTTACAACCTAGCCCACATAAACATAGTGACTCCCTTCTTGTCTGACCAACAGAAAGGGTAAATTCTGCCTTTCTATTCCTCCTGGGTCTATATGCCCCTGAATATGTGACCTTGAATATTGTCCATTCTCTTGTCCTCAGTATAATGTGGAAATCAAACAATTTCATTTAGCTTCAGGTTTCCTGTAAGCCCATTTTCCATTTACCTAAATAATACTCAGTGGTGGAACTTGGAGCTGCAACATTTACCAAGAGATAACTTGTGTGTTACAGCCCAAACATTACAGTCCAAAGATCGAATGCTAGGGCTGGAGGTTTAGCTCAGTGGTTCCAGCACCTGCCTAGCAAACAAAAGGTCCCTGGTTCTGATCCCCAGTAACCACATATAACAATACTGAGCATGGTGACTCATGCCCAC
Organism: Thryonomys swinderianus; assembly: GCA_004025085.1. Taxonomy (NCBI): domain Eukaryota; kingdom Metazoa; phylum Chordata; class Mammalia; order Rodentia; family Thryonomyidae; genus Thryonomys; species Thryonomys swinderianus. Next base: position 19,134 of record PVIC010028375.1, read on the forward strand.
CAGCAATCAGTACCACACACCACAATGCCGGGCGTGCTGTAATTTCAGCACTCAGGAGGCAGAGGCAGGAGGATTGTTGACTTCAAGGCTTGCCTGGGTTACTTCTCTGGGCTAGTGAGCTCAGGGCTAGTCTGAACTACAAAGCGAGACCCTGTCTCAAACAAACAAACAAACAAACAAACAAACAAACAAACAGCATAGATTGATCCCTAGTTTTTTAGGAATCTCCTCAGTGATTGCACCAGTCTCCATGCCCACCAAAAGTGGAGAAAGATTCCTTTCTCCTCACAGCCGTGCCAGCTTTGTTGTTGGTTAATTTCATAATAGCATTCATTCTTTCTGGAGTAAGAAGGACTCTGTTTTTTTCATCTGTATCTCTCAAATGACCAGTGATCTTGAACATTTTTTCATATTTTTCTTTGTTGCTTTTTTACTTCTTCATTTGAAAATTTTCTGTTCATTTCACATGCCAGTTTTTGAATTGGGCCTTAAATTTTGGGTGCTCTGATTTTTTAAAACTTCTTTATATATTTTAGATAGTAGTCTTTTGTCTGAGGAATAGCTGGTAAGGTTTTTTCCCCACATTGTAATCTTGCCTTTTTCCCTGTTGGTGGTTTCCCTAGTTGTGCAGAAGCTTTTTATAATAAGATGAGATCCCAGGTGTTGATTTTTTTGTGCTAGTCTCCAAGCTACTGAGGTTTTTTTCGCAAACTCTTTTCTTATGCCAATGTCTCCAAGAGTTCCACCTAACCCATCTTCCAGCAGCTTTAGTGTTTCTGTTTAAAATTGAAATCCTTCATTCGCATCAATTTCAGTTTAGTGTGTAGTGATAGGTTTAGGTCTAGATTTAATCTTCAACAGGTTGAAATACAATTTTACCAGCACCATTTTTTATTGAATTCTTTATTGGTACAATTTATATACATCTCACAATCACGTATAACATTGGGGAATTTGTACCAGTATATGACACAAGTTATTTCTCATTTTCACCCATGTCCCTACCCACCCACACCTCCCCACGCCCTTTATACATGCTCTTTTATTTTCTTTCAGAATCATATTTATTCCTTCCCCTCATTACATCCCCAAACCAAATTTCCTATGGAAATTTCCCACTCTATAAAAGTTGTCATACTTTCTAGAGCTCATTTGCATCTACAGGTGTTCATGTCAAAGAGAAGATACAGAATTTGCCTATCTGTGATCTATTGATTTCACTTATTAGTATATCCTCCAGGTGTCTCCATTTGCACCTAAATGGATCGATCTTATCATTCTTTACGGCAGAGTAATACTCCATTTTATTAAAAAAACCACATCTTCTTTATCCACTCTCCAGTTGATGGGCATTTGGGTTGTTTCCAAGATTGAGCTATCACGAACTGAGCTGCTATGAACAAGGGTGTACATCTGTCTTTCCAATGTGTTTTTTTAAATTCATTTTTTAAAGAGACTGTCTTTCCTCCATTGAGGCTCTTTGGCTCCTTTGTCAAAGATATATGTGTGGAATTGTTTCTGCATCAAACTTTGACAGAAATGTCTCGATTTTAATATTATTTTTGCATTGCTACGTACATAGTCTGGAAACTGTCTTATGTTTTTTACTGTTGGGAAAAAATGCTCAACACCTACAAGCTAAAAGAGCAAAGGTTTATTTTGGCCCATGGTTGGTGGACGTTTTAGTCCTTTTGAAGCAGGCTCTAAGGCAGAGTGGCATGGAAGAAGGGCAACACAGAAGTGACACAGTCCATGATGGAGCGGTCAGGAGGCAGCAGTGAGTAGCAACAGCAGTGGGTTTTCCTTATTTCTGTTCCTTTATATTCCATCTAGGCTATAAGCCTTTTCATTTTTTTTAAAACAGGGTCTTCCTTTGTAGTTCAGGCTGGTCATGAACTCACTATGTAGCCCAAATTAGCCTCACACTCACAGCAGTCCTCCCGAGTGCTGGGATTACAGGCATGAGCCACCAGGTCTCGCACTGTGGTATGTAGTACGGGGGATCAAACTCAGGGCCTTGTGTTTGCCAGGCAGATGTCAGAACCACTGAGCTAAATCCCCAGACCTATAAGCCTATTGATTGATGCCTCCAACACCCAGGGTTTGCTTCATTTATCCACATCTAGAACTATGCTAAGCCAATTTCCTTATCACAAGTGCATAATGCCAATAGCATAGACCCAAGATCCAGCCCCTTATGAAAAGCTCCATCTATGAGCACATGAAACTCTATTTAGATGCAAGCCATAACATTCCATCAATGATCCTCAAAGGACACTTACTCATCCTTTCATGCAAAATGTGAGAGTCTCCTTCTTTGAGGAGGGGACCTGGGGACATGACCACAGACACAATGAGATTGACCAAAAGCTTGGCTAATGGTAACTTTATTGGGCTGGAAACATTCTTTTAGCAGTGAAACAGAGTCATGAGGACAATAGGACAAACTTGGGAGAGGGGGAGGAGAAACCCCACTGTCTGGGAATGAAGTCACAGTTAACCATCACATCTGGAGGAGATAGCTCCATGCTTTAAGAAAATATCTTCATCTCGAGGACGTGTGAAAGCAGCACAGCCTACAGATGATTAACTAGGGAACAAGAACTAGCAGAGCAACCAAAGAACAAAGACCACATCTCATTGCCCTCAGGCACTGGTGGTCTTGGGGGGCCGCTGGCACTTTGGGCCACCTGCACCTTTTCTGAAGTCTGAGGCTCAGTGTGTGGTCGTATGCTCCCAGCTCCATCCACAACAAAAGACATTTTGTTCAGCTCTAAGAGTTGCCAAGGTCCTAACAGATTCAGAATTACTGAAAAGTTCACATCCAACATCTCCTCTGAGATTTAATGCAAACAAGTTTTAGCTGCAAGCCCCTGTATAAATATAAAGAAAGCTAAACACTTCCAACATAAAATGCCACAAGGTAAATGTTTCTATTCAAAAAGGTACAAATAGCAGGAATAGAAAAGAATGGGATCTAAGCAAGACCAAAATCCAGCAGAGTAAACACTAAATTCTGTATTCCATGTACAGCATCCAGGGTGGCAAGATGTGAACTTCAAGGGGTTTGATTGGCTCTATTCAACATTGCTGCTGATGGTTGTAGATTCCATTGCTTCTCTTGTGCCAGCTTTATTCCCTCCATGCAGCTTATCTCAGGTTGTACATGTTCCTGAATTCTTGAAACTTCTGGGATCTCCATTGCGCCTTCAGCTTCACACTCATAGCCTTCCACACTGGCCTCTCGGCAGTACACTGCCTGGCCTTCCAGGACTTCTTCTGAAGTCTGGATGGAAGCTCCTGACCCACATGTCTTGCATTGTGCTTACACCTAAAACCAGCACCATGTGGATGATGTGAAAGTCTTCTGTTAGCTCGAGCAGTAGCCAGTCTTTCTCCTCTGTTACCTGTACACAGTGAGAGGCTGGACTGCTGAGCACTATGAACCAAGTCCCAAAGAACAAATTCTCTAGGCCAATGGTGGTGAACCTATGGCATGTGTACTGCAACTGGCATGCAGAGACCTCTCTGCTGGCGTTCAAGAGAAGTCACTTCAACATTGCCCCAGCAGCTGAGAATCTGATATACAGGTTAAATTGCAGCGTTAGCACTTGGCAATAAAGCAGTGGGTTTTGAGTTGCAGTTTGGGCATTTGATTTCTAAAAGTTTCAGGGTCAGTAATCTAGGCTGTCATCATTCTGAAACATGGTTGTTTAGGGTTGTCGTTTCAAAGAAAAGTCTTTTATTTTTGCAGTTTTGAGACTACAACTCTTATGATGTCCTGCTGGCTCTTATGATGCATACAGGGTTTTTTTTTCTACTGTTCTTTTCTGAAATATTTGGCTTGTTGCTAATGTTTTTACCATCTAAATTCCACTCTGTTGTAATTTTGTGAACTAAAACTTTTCTGGAGCTTCTTTTTTTAAAATTGAATTCTTTATTGGTACAATTTATATACATCTCAAAATCACATATAACATTGGGAAATTTGTACCAGTATATGCCACAAGTTAATTCTCATTTTTACCCATATCCCTACCCACTCCCCCTCCTCCCCCCTTTATACATGCTCTTTTATTTTCTTTCTGTATCATATTTATTCCTTCCCCTCA
>PVIC010028376.1:0-23137 GCA_004025085.1 Thryonomys swinderianus
TCTCTTTCTTTCGATTTTATTTTTTTGAGACAGGGTCTTGCTTTGTAGTTCAAGTTGACCCAGTCAGGACTGACTGCTGCTCCAAAACTAGAGTGCACAGGCTCAGGTAGTTGGGCCCATTGGCACCTTGGCTTCTCACTTCTAGCCTGACTGTAGAACAAGGCATTCTGATCTTTGAAGCCACAGAACTGGTGGCACTCCATGACAAGGAAGCAAGCACCGCGAGGACTCTACACTCCTGCCTTGCAACAGCGGGCGGAGCCTGGTGGGGGTGTCTCTGGAGTGAGTCAGTAGCCAGGTGGCATCGGCCCTTTCAAGATGCAAAGGTTGTGGGCCGGAGGGTTAGCTCAGTGGTTCTGGCGCCTGCCTCGCAAGCGCAAGGTCCTGAGTTCGATCCCCGATAACCACATATAATGCTGGGCATGGAGACACGCCCACCAACAATCAACACCGCATACCACAGTGCCGGGCATGGTGGCTCACGCCTGTGATCCCAGCACTCGGGAGGCAGAGACAGGAGGATTGCTGAGTTCGCGGCGGCTTGCCTGGGCACCATAGTGAGCTCAGGGCCAGCCTAAACTACAAAGCGAGACCCTGTCTCAAAAAAAAAAAAAAAAAAAAAAAAAAAAGATGCAAAGGTTGCAGCAAAGACCCGCAGGAGAAGTGGAGTCATCTCGTGCCATAGCGACAGGCTGAGAAACTAAGACTCAGGGGACTCAGTGGGAGGCTGGTGGTGAGACCTTTGGCAAGAGCTCAGTAGAATGTGAGACACAGGATACCCGGGCGGGGCAGGTTTTGCCAGGAGCGATGTCTGACAGGCCTTTGGAATAGGTGGGAATGTACTGATTCGTCTTTATTCTTAGAAATAGTTCCTTATTTTTATGAAAGGGGAGAAGGCAATACTTACTATCGCATCTTTGTACCATTATGGTGAAACAGGTTGTATTAGTAGCTTTCCCATTGCTGAGACAAAGTGCCTGCTTGACATCTGCAGTTTAAAAGAGAGGTTTAATTTCGTTCATAGTTTTGGAGGGTTTAGTCCAAGGTAGGCTGATGTGAGGACAGAAGCATCACAGCAGAAGGGCCTGGCGGAGCAAACTGCTCACCTCACAGGGGCCAGGAAGCAGAGCAGGAGAGGAAGGGCCAGAGACAAGAATGCATCCTTCCAAGTTACATCACACAGGGATGGGGCTGCCCTCAGTCCAGGGTGCCTAGCTTCTTCCAACCTAGGAATTATAGACATGCAATACTGGAAGAGGTAGGAGCCATTTTTATCCACACACTGTTTCTCACCATAGAGATGGGGACACCACAGGACGAGAGGTCAAATCACTTACCCAAGTTAGTGACGGCAGCAAGCTGATGAGAAATGCGGCACTCTGTGTTTTTGCCTGGACCCCAAGTCCCTATTCTAAAAGGAAAATGAGCTTGTTGGTTAAAAAGCCTTTTACTGCTTCATTCACTGACAAATGCTCTTGGTGTCACACGTATTTTGAAGAGAGAGCAGCCAGACATAGCTGAGGGAACCTGGCCCGATACGGAGAGGCCTGGACTCTGGTCTAGCCTGGGCCTCCGTGTCTACATCCGTGAGCCACAGTGACGCTTTGGGCTGATCCCCTAGGGCCCTTCTGGTGTCAAGAATGTAATTTTGTGTGTGTGCCATGGTGGGAAGAATTCACCGATTATTAACAGGTCGAAATACTAGTATCCAGTTTGCTGAAATCTCAGGAAATGGTAGAGTCAGAATTTTAACCCAAGTCCATCTCACTCCAAAGCTTCTCTGCTTCCTCTTGGAGACTGACAAGAGGGAATTAATCAACAAGGTAAGAAAATATCTCCGCCAAAGCTGGAATCTAGTCAAAGGCTGGGCGCTATGGCTGCAACTGACCTCCTGTGGGCCTTCTGCGCCCTCTTGTGGAAGACTTCAGAAATGCTCTGCTCCTCTGGGGTCTTTTCCTTCCTCCCTCCCTTCCTTCCTTCCTTCCTTCCTTCCTTCCTTCCTTCCTTCCTTCCTTCCTTCCTTCCTTCCTTCCTTCCTTCCTTCCTTCCTTCCTTCCTTCCTTCCTTCCTTCCTTTCCTTCCTTTCCTTTCTTTCAGTTTATTTTTAATAAATTGAGTTCATTGGTACATTTTAGGGATACATTATGATCGCATTCTTCATTGGGAATTTGTGCCTCTACACGATACATCCTGATTCTTAGTTGGTTTTGGTTGTCTATTTGTTTTGGCCAGTATTGAGTATCAAACACAGGACCTTGCCTATGCAACATCCCAGCCCTTTTTATTTTGAGACAGGGTCTCACTAAATGGCCCAGGCTGGTCTTGAAATTGTGACTCTCTCACCTCAGCCTGCTGAGAGGCTGGCAGTACAGATGTGTTCTACCCCTCCTGATTGGTTTTTCCACTTTGACCCCCAAACTGATGCAGGGACGGTGTAAACAGTAAGTGTTTTTCTCAGTGACTTTGGGACACCGGTGACTCCCCGATGTTGTCCTACAAGCATCATTAGAAGGGATTAATGACTTCTCCATAAAGTCCACTTGCCCTGGGTTCAGATTTGATGCAACAAGTGATCTTGGTTTTTCATTTTACACCTGTCCCTCCTTATGCCACATGCAAAGCCATAGGAAATGGCACTTTTCCTCCTTGGTTCAGCGTGCAGAAATCTGGGCACTAACTATGTCTATGTATTTGTAAACCTATATAAACACACAGGCAGGAGGATTTTCCTCTCTCCCTATTTCCTCTTCCTCTTTAACTTCCTCTCATCTCGGGAAGGGAATGAGATCGTGGCCGGGGCCAAGGACGAGGGAGAAAACTCGAACACAGTCATTCTTTACAGTAGGGTCTGTCTGCATTCGAGGCTCGTCTGCCACAGCGGCAGGTGGTGCATCCTGAGGAGTCTCCGCTGTCCCGGGGGGCTCAGTCCCAAGCTCGAAGGGCACCACGTTTCCTCCAGGAGGCAGCTGGCCCCTGGCTCGGGAGAGACAGGCAGAGGCTAGGAGAGGAGGAGCCAGGGCTACAGAGACAGGGCGTTTCGTGTACACTTCATTGTGCCACGCCAATTTTACACAGGAGGAGTTTGAGGCGCCGAGAGATTAAAAAGGGGTTCCAGGTCTCAGAATTGGAATTTAGATCTTAAGAAGACAGTGGAAGTGCCGGACATGGTGGCTCACGCCTGAAATCCCAGCACTCGGGACGCAGAGGCAGCAGGATTGCCGAGTTGGAGGCTTGCCTGGGCTACATAGGGAGCTCAGGGCCAGCCTGGACTACAAAGAGACACCCTGTCTCAACAAAACAAAACAAAGAAAGACAGTGGGCGAGGAATCCATTTGCTCCCCGCTTGCTGTATGGCTGCTCGGCCAGTCTGTTATACCGTGGACTTTGGTTTTCTTCATTGACAGGACAGGAGCCTCCTTCGAAAGGTGTCTGTTCAGAGAGGGGAGGCAACCTTTCCCAGGTCACTCCGCTCATTTCAGGTGTGTTAACCGTCAGCTGGAGCCCTCTCGGGTCAGTGGTCTGTCCGCCTCGTCCTACTTCTTCTATCTTCATCCCCAACTGACTGACAATGTTTATACCTAGAAGTGTTTCTTAGCAACGTCAGGCTTCTAAAATGTCAGCACCTATTTACACGATGGTCAGGGTGTCCTTTCTACAAGCCAAATCATCCTAGACTAGGGAATTTTGCTGTTGGTGGTGGTGCAATTGTACTCTTGCTGGTAAAATATATGTAACATCACTCAGCATTTTCGCCTTTTTTATATTTACAAGGTAGCTGTGTTAGGGCCACACACACTGTTGTGTAACCATCACTATTACCCGTCTTCAGAAATGTTCATCACCCCAAACTGAAGCTCTGTACCCACACAAAATAACTGTCCGCTGCTCCGCCCCTCGATTCCTGGGAAGCACCTTTCTACTTTCCGTTCTGTGTGTTTTCAGAGACCCCACGGAAGTGGAATCATGCAGTGTTTGTCCTTTTGTGTCTGACTTCATTCACTGGCATGAGGTCTTCTAGGTTCACCCCCGGTGTAGCGTGTGTCAGGAGCTCCTTCGTTTTCAAGGCCATTTTAAGTGCCATTCAGTGTGTGGTAGTTATCCATTCACCTGTAGATGGAAATCTGGGTCGCTCCTGTATTTCCTGGCTCTGGGGTCATTGTGCAGACTGAGTCAGGGGCAGTGCTTAAAGAAATGCCCCCTTGAGCTGGAGATTTAGCTCAGTGGTTCCGGTGCCTGCCTCGCAAGCGCAAGGTCCTGAGTTTGATCCCCGGTAACCACATACAATGCTGGGCGTGGTGACTCACGCCCACCAGCCATCAATACCACATACCATAGTGCCGGGTGTGGTGGCCCACACCTGTGATCCCAGCACTCGGGAGGCAGAGACAGGAGGATTGCTGAGTTCAAGGTTTGCCTGGGCTACAGAGTGAGTTTAGGGCCAGTCTGAACTACAAAGCGAGACCCTGTCTCAAAAAAAAAAAAAAAAATACCCCTTTATGCACTAATGGGGTCGCCAAGTCTTTCCTCTGTGTGGAGAGGATGAGACATTTCATAAGAAGCACCATTATCTCCCCTGAGGTACACACAGAGCGGTGAGGGACTTTACAGTTGACAATCCACATTCATATCTGTGGTGCCATTTGAATTCCTGCCCCCTCTTTGTGAGGGCCACAGGACAGGTACCCCCCCCTCCTCACCGAGCGGGGGCCCAGCGCTCTGGGTCTGCCTGTCCCTGGCTCGAGGGTGTTTGGATGGGGCGGGAGCCCACTGTGGAGGAATGGGACACCCGTCTCGCTCCCCTGCAGGAGAATCCCCCCAGCTCTGCCGCCCTCCTGGAGAGGGAAAAGCGGTTACTCCGGAAGAGCTCGGAGATTCAGTGTGTCGTTCACGAGTCTTTCTCCCGCAGCCGTGGAATCTGGCAAAGTTCCAGACAGAGAGAACTTGAGTCCGAGAGCGAAGTTGATGCGAGATGGGGTACTTGACACATTATAAATTGGGGATAAGCAAGAAATAAACCTCCGAGGTTGTTGTAGTTCACTGTGATTTGAGGGATCATTTGTTAGACAGCAAAACCTAGGCCTCTCCTACCCGATAGATTTAAAAAGGAAACGTCCTCTTCTGCGAATAGAGTTATAAAGCTACACTGTTGATCAGCCTTAACTGGCCTATGGTTTTGTGTGTGTGTGTGTGTATGTGTGTGTGCGCGCGCGCGCACGTGCACACAGGCATGCATGTTTGGAGTAGCATAAGGATATAGAAATAGGAAGTCCCAATCCAGATGGATGCCAGCCAACCTCTCTGACCAGCCAAGCCTGCAAAGGCCTATTTCTGGTTCTTTCCCTTTTCCTCCTCTGCTGTTACCTATATTTCCCTTTTTTTACTTTTTTTTTTTGGAGACAGGGTCTCGCTTTGTAGTTCAGGTTGGCCCTGAGCTCACTATGTAGCCCAGGCAAGCCTCGAACTCAACGATCCTCTTGTCTCTGCCTTCTGAGTGTTGGGATTACAGGTGTGAGCCACCATACCCAGCTTCCTACATTTCTCTCTTTTTTTTAAATTGCATTATTTATTGGTACAATTTGCATACATCTCACAATCACACATAACACTGGGGAATTTGCATCAATGTGTGATACAGTCAATTCTCATTTTTACCCATATCCCCACCCACACCTCCCCACCCCCTATATACATGCTCTTTTATTTTCTTTCAGAATCATTTATTCCTTCCCTTCATTACATCCCCACACCAAATTTCCTTTGGAAATTTCTCATTCTAAAAAGACTGTCATACTACTAGAGCTCATTTGCATCTACCGGTGCTCATATCAATGCGAAGATCTGGTATTTGCCTATCTGTGCTCTATTGATTTCACTCCTTAGCATGTCCTCCAGGTGCATCCATTTGCACATAAATGAATCAATCTTGCCATTCTTTATGGCAGAATAGTACTCCATTTTATTAAAAAACCACATCTTCTTTATCCAGTCTCCAGTTGATGGGCATTTGGGTTGTTTCCAAGATTGAGCTATCACGAACTGAGCTGCTATGAACAAGGGTGTACATCTGTCTTTCCACTGTGATTTTCTAAGTTCTTTTGGGTATATTCCTAGTAGGGGGATGGCAGGGGCCATCAAATGGGACCCCTAGTCCTAGTTTTCTGAGAAATCTCCACACAGATCTCTACAATGGTAGCACAAGTCTGCAATCCCACCAATAGTGGAGAAGGGTTCCTTTCTCCCCACAGCCTCGCCAGCATTTATTGTTGGTTGATTTTGTAATAGCAGCCATTCTTTGTGGAGTGAGATGAAATCTCAGTGTTGTTTTCATTTGCATCTCTTGAATGACTAGTGATGTTGAACATTTCTTCATGTGTTTCTTAGCTGCTTTAACTTCTGCCTCTGAGAAGTGTCTGTTCATTTCAGATGTCCCCTATATTTCTCTTTAGAAATTCTTTTTATTTCATTGAATTCTACGATAGCTATAAGAGGTTTTCTTCTGCCTCAGTTTACTTGGAGAAACTGCTTCAGGGTCTGTTGATTGGCTCCCAGAAATAATAATAGCAACATCTGGGCCGGAGATTTAGCTCAGTGGTTCCTGCACCTGCCTAGCAATGTTCTGAGTTCCATCCTCAGTAACCACATACAACAATACTGGGCATGGTGGCTCACACCCACCAGCAATCAGTACTGCATACCACAATGCCGGGCCTGGTGGCTCACGCCTGTAATCCCAACCCTTGGGAGGCAGAAGCAGGAGGATTGCTGTGAGTTTGAGGCTTGCCTAGGCTACACAGTGAGCTCAGGGCCAGCTTGAACTACAAAGCAAGACCCTGCCTCTAAATAAATAAATAAATAAATAAATAAATAAATAAATAAATAGGAATAGCAACACCTGCATCCTGGATTTTTATTCACTACCAGGCACTGTGCTAAGAGTTTTTGATGCTTTGCCAATTGTATCTTAATAACTTCTAGAGACATTAAATACTGCTACTTCCTCATTTTTTAGAGAGGGAAATGAAGAATTAGGGCCTTCTTTAGGGAACTTATCATCCAAAGTCTCAGCTAGTAAAGGCAAGGCTGGGCTCCAACCCAGTCCCAGGGTTGGGTAATTTCTGAGTTGTCATCGCGGGCACTTGCTGTGTTTGGAGTCTCTGCTGTATTTGCTTGCTCTGCTCTTTCTAAGGCCCGCTCTTTGTTCAGAGGGGAACTCCTTTTCCTTCAGCCTGGTTTCACCCAGGGCGGATTTTTTTTTTTCCCTGACTTCTCTCCTTGCTTTATGCAATCTGGGAAAATGGAAGGGGTGATCTGTTTACAAATTTGAGATGACTTGGTAGTGCTCATTTTAGCACTGTCATTTTTATTTTTATTTTTATTTTTACTGGTGGGGAACTGCTTGTGGAAGTCTGTCCCCCTCAGCAGGAGGTCTGTTATAGGCTCAGGTCCAGAATTCACTGTGAGTGATGTCCAGCTCTAAAATCCTCTTCTCCAGTCTGCTGGGTATTTCTAAGAAAGTGATTATTCTGGTCTTTGTCCACTTCTTTCTGTTTTCTTCCTCAAGTTGTTCAAGCAAGGCAAAGGGATGCTCTTTATCCAGAGCTGCATAGGGAACCCCACATAGGCATCCTGAGGGAGTGATTCCAATAGGAAAAGATTCATGGTCTACAGCTCATCTTGGCAGCCTTGGCCTTTCCTCCAACTTCCTGAGCCTTTGGGGTGCTCTCATAATCAAAGAAAAATTGGGCGGCAGAAATAGATACATATTTTTCAATATCCATTATTTTCTTCCTCTACTAGTAGTAATCCTCTCCCCACATAAAGACTAAATTTCCTAGCATCCCTTGCAGCTAGGCATGGCCAGGGGATCCTCAAATGTGACTAGAAATAATATGTGCGCCTCTGAATGAGACATCTAAAGTGACAGCACACACCAGCTGCTTCCTGTTTGCCCTTCATCTCCTGGCAACTGATTAAGGAGGCCTGAGTTTTGTTTTGTTCTTTGTTGTTTGTTTTGTGCTACTGGGGATTAAATTTGGAAACTTCACATGGTGCTCCCTCCTTGAGATGTTTTTATTTTTATTTATTTATTTATTTTTTTGAGACAGGGTCTTGCTTTGTATTTCAGGCTGGCCCTGAGCTCACTATGTAGTCCAGGCAAGCCTTGAACTCAGCAATCCTCCCGTCTCTGCCTCCTGAGTGCTGGGATTACAGGTATGAGCCACCACGCCTGGTGAGATGTTTTTATTTTTTTATTTTGAGACATGGTCTAAGTTGCCCTGGTCAGATTCAAACTTGAAATCCTCCCACCTGAATCAAACTATGATATGGAAGCATGTTTTGGAGTGGCAGAGGAACAACTAGGCCCTGTCAAGCTGCCATCTTGGCCCTGGACCACACACCTCTACTTCCACAGCACTGAAATAAATTCTATCTTGTGAAATCATTTTGGGAGTCTCACCTGAACCCATATGTTCTAACATAAGTCCAGACCCAGGAAGTTGCTTCCCAACTTGTGAGAGGGACGCAAGGCTCTGGCCAGGGCCTAAATATGTGCCCTGAGGAACTCAGTGAATGAAGGCATGTGAAAATTTTAAGTATGTGTTGAATGTTACAACCTTTCAGATATTGTGTCAGATAGGTTCAGATACAGCTTTTCTGTGGGAGTGGACTATTACCCCATTTTACAGCTGAGGCTTGGAGCAGGTAAGTGATTTGACCAAGGCCAACAGCTAATAGACAGCTGCACCACAAAGGGAGAAAGGTCAACCTGACCCCAAAGCCACCTTCTTTCCTAATCGGGCACCAGTCACTTATTATGCTTTTCCACCACGTCCCATGGGTTACAGACAGTAAAACTGGCCCCTGTTGGGAGACAGGTATTTTTGCAGGGCTTGTGAGGAGAGGCGTGGCTGTTCTTTGTCTTAGACACTTTCAAAGATTGTTTGTAGAGCAAACAGCCTTGGAGGACAGAGAGAGCTTTTTTCTTTGCAGAGGAGAGATAAAAATATTTCCCATGATGAAGGTTTTAACTTCTCTAAGCTTAGGGTTCTTCTGTAACATGGGAGATACTTTTATCATACATGTGAATTTGGTGTGCTTTTAGGCTCTGACCAGAACCCATGCACTTCTCTTAAATTGACAATGTCATGAGACTGTGTGTGTGTGTGTGTGTGTGTGTGTAAAATGGGGGATCAAACTTTGGATCCTGTGCTTTCAAGGCAGGCGTGGTACCACTAAACTAGATCAGTGAGTCTTTTTTTTGTTGTTGTTTTTTGAGACAGGGTCTTGCTTTGTAGTTCAGGCTGGCCCTGAGCTCACTATGTAGGTCAGGTAAGTTCTGAACTCAGCAATGCTCCTGCCTCTGCCTCCCGAGTGCTGGGATTATAGAAATAAACCACCATGCCTAGCATTGCGGTATGTGGTACTGATTGCTGGTGAGTGTGAGTCACCATGCCAGGTATTGTATGTGGTTACTGGGGATCAAACCAGGGACCTTGTGCTTGCTAGACAAGCACTGGAACCACTGAGCTACATCTCCGGCCCCCATGAGTCTTTATTTATGTTACAACATACAAGTCCTGGTTCTGAATACAAACCACCCTTGTCTGGTAGTCAGTGAAATGGCTCTCAGAGGCAATGTCAGAGGAAATTTTAGACATAACAGTCTTCAGGAAGACATAACAGTCTTGCAAAGTTTTCAAGTATGCCTTTTTTAAAACATTGTGCGATTTGTTTGTTATGAAACTGTAGAATGCCTTGGCCTCAGAAACTACTGCTATAGGGCACCAAGTAACCCAAATAAGCAAAATAATCCAAACAAGGGAAGTATTATAACTCCCAAACTGCTAGATACCCAAAACACGAGTTCGTGTTCTCTAAAATCTGTGAATGGATTCTAGAAACAACAGAGGTTAAGAGTAGGAAAAACTGATTGAGAGAAAGATAGATCCTGTCTAAGGGGAACCAGGAAGTGGGCTGCCTGCCTACCTCACTTCTCAAAGCTGTTTTATAGAACTAAAGGGCAGGTTTCAAAGGGGACAAAAGTGTAAGATTCAATGGAAGAACATTAAGATAGGACAAAACTATGATCAACCAATAACATCACAAGTATAGTTGCCCAGGTATTATTGATTGGGTGGAGATCAAATGGGGAAGCTGGCCATGGAATGAGCAAGATTGCCCAGAAGGAATGGGCTGGCTAGTTCGTGTGGTCCCTAATTAAGGTGAGTGATGTCTATTTAGAACATCAATCATTGCTATTCATCCCTGGGTGTAGTAGTTTATCTCTTTTACATGTTAACTTTTAGTGAATGTGCCTCAGTTGTTTCCTGTGCAGAGGGCTCAGCCTTGTGCAACTGCTCTAATTTCTAACTAATTTAGCTCTCTGCAATACTATGAACTCAGAGAATTATTCTTTTGGGCATCAGTAGAAAATGCACAAAAGGGCTGAGAATATAGCTCACTGGTTCTGGCTCCTGCCTTGCAAATGTGAGATTCTGAGTTCAGTCCCTAGAGCACCCCCCCCCCGCCAAAAAAAGAGTGTATGGGAATGGGGAGGCATTATTTAAAAGTGTACAACATGTCTTTGTAATGGATTATTTATATACGTTTACTTTTTTCTCTTTAAAAATAAATGTTATTTTATCCCATTGATCCCTTAAAGCCTCTCCCCTTCCTATGAACAAAAGCTTTGTTTCCATTTTTGCTATTTTCACTTTTCTTCTTGTTCCTTCCTTCCTTTCTCTCTCCTTCTTCCCTTGTTCTCCTTCCCATTTGAATACATATAGCTTTAAACTTATGTACATCACTTTCCTTCATGACAATGAGTCAAACCTGCCAAGGTTATAGCTCAGTGGTCCTGTGCCTGCCTGGCAAGCACAAGGTCCTGAGTTAGAAAAAGACAATAAATCAAATCTGATCTTTTTCATACCTGGAGACAAAAGATTCTCATGTACTTAATTTTTAACTTCTTTATCAACCTGCTAAATTTCTGAAGTATACTAATTGCCATTTCCTTTTTCATTAAGGTAGTGTTTTCTGACCTTTCATTTGTTGAGACTGGGTGTCCCTGTGTAGCTCAGGCTCAGACTCACTTATGTAGCCCAGGCTGGCCTCGAACTCATGGTGATCTTCTGGTCTCAGCCTCCCAATTGCTAGTATTATAGGCCTGCATCACCATGTTGGCATTATTTGCTTTTTCTTATCAAATTATGTATCACTGAGAGTTAATACCATATTTCAAAATATATTACTTACAAAAAATTAGATAGCACATTTGTATGGTAATAAAATTTAGAGTACAAATTATATTGGTTCTGTAATATCTTTGATATCTCAAGGAATTGGAACAGCAATATTTTAATATCTGATTCTGGACTGGTAGCAGTCTAAAGCCACTAGACAAAAAGGGGTGGGGGAGTGGGGGAATCTGCAGTCCAGGATAAGCTTGTGAACTGAAACTCAAAAACACATGAGTAAAATTGAAAATTAACTAATATAAAGCCTATAAAACTAGTAACAAGAAGATGGATTAATCTGGTTTTAATAAACACAAGAGAGATCTGAATATGACTAAATGTTTAGGCTTGGAAAAAGGACATTTTTTTCACAAAAGAAATTATAAAAATATACAAAAGAAATTAAACAGGACTAAGTGGCTATCATAAAGTCAGTACCCGGAGGTCCTCATGTGTGTCCTTCAGGAATGCCCTTCAGGAATGCCCTTCAGGAATGCCCTTTCCAGTATCCCTGCTCCTCCAAGGCTCAAACTCATGACCTTGAACATGCAAGGCGAGAACAGCGCCTCTGAACAAAATCCTCCCCCCATCGCTGTATTTTCAAACAGACTTCCAGCCACGGCATTCCTGCCACAGCCCTCTGCTAACACCTCTTTACTGTCTTCCCCCGGCACCTGGAAAGGAAGCAGGTAGCACCTCTCTCTGACTAGACCCTCCACTACCCCACTCAAAACTTGGGGTTCGAGTTCTCTGAAATCAAAGAATGAATTCTAGGAACAGCGGTGGTTAAGCGTAGGAACAGTTTATTGAGAGAAAGAGAAAGATAGCTCCTGCCTAAGAGAGCGAGAAGGGGGACTGGAAAATGGGTTGCCCAGGGACCTTGTTTCCCATGGGGTTTGTAATGGAGCAAAACCACGAGGTGAGGTGGGTTGGGATAAAACGATAGCCAACCAGTAAGACTGCAAGTACAGTCGCTTAAGTACTATTGATCCAATGGGAAATTACAAGGTGATTCTCCATTCAGGAGATTGATACCTATTGAGAATATTAATCACTTCGATTTAACCTTACAGGAAGCACATCTGTGGAGTAGTTACTCTTCTTTTACAACTGTGGCCCTCAGTGAACGTGTCTTGATTGTTCTCCATGTTGGCTCCTCCAGGGTTGGCCCTGACTACGATATCTAATTAGCTTACTTATCTACAATAGCGGTACTAATTGCAATAGTACAGGAGGAGACAACATGTCCATTAGTAAAGAGCTATTAAGTGAATTTTAACTTGCATTTTACTGTGAGGCCATTAAAAGAATGGGATCCAGCCAGGCATGGTGGCTCACGCCTGTAATCCCAACATTCAGGAAGCAGAGGCAGGAGGATTGCTGAGTTTGAGGCTTGTCTGGGCTACACAGTGAGCTCTGAAACAGCCTGAACTACAAAGCAAGACCCTGTCTCAAAAACAAAAAACAAAAACCCCAAAACAACAAAATAAACCCCACTGTCCTTATCTTGTAGGAAAGTCAAGTGATACATTTAATGACACCTTCAGTAGGCTGGAGGAAAAGGGCTTGTTCATGTCGTTCTGAAAATAAATCTATAAAGTGACACACTTTTCCAATGAGGTCTCATTTGGCCACGGCAAAACCAATTTATGAAAGATCTAAAAGGCCAAAAGTGTGTGTGTGTGGGGGGGGGTAAAGAAAAAACACATAACAAAAATAAACAAAAGTAAACCTGGACTTCATTTTGGGAGTTCTGGGGCTATCTTATTCCTTAGGGAAGTAGGTACATTACTTAGAATCCACACTATTTTCAAAGCCCCACAAAAAATGTTTTAAGTTCTTTTAAAATCGCGGAAAATGTCTAATATATTATTTCCATGCAAATATATTTATAAAATGCAAATTAAACCTAAATATAAAAGTAAACTCCCATGAACCAAGTCACAAGGAAATTTCTGGGGCCCAAGGAAGTTACAATGTGCCTTTTAAGTAAGATGTGTTAACTTTCTGGTGCAGTAATAAAAGAGGGAAAGTTGGAAGATGGGAGGTGGCAGACAAGTTGTGAAAAATGTCACTATTCGCCCCGAAGTGCCAAAACGAGGTTAAGAGAGACAGAAGGAGAAAACTGTGCAGAAAGGGCTACTTTCTAGTTGAGAGATCTTGGAGAAGCGAGTCACCAATGTGGGTCTCGGGTTCGCCACTACGTGGTGATGTGTCTCAGGGGTAGTTGCCCAGGGACTTAGTCTGCCATGTGCCAGCGAACAGAATAGTACACGCTTTTGAATTAATGCAATTAACGTGGCTAAGGACATTTGCCAGTACACGGTAAGGATTCATAATTGGGAGCGTCTGTATTAAAAACACTGAAAGCGAGGCGGAGACAACCCTACTCCTCGAGACCCAGACGTGCCCACCGTTTGCACGCGGACCTGCGCATTAAGAGCCCCAGGCCAGGCAGCGAGGACGCACGACCGCGCTTGCGCACAGGCGCTCTCCCCAGCTCTTTCGAGCCCCAGGGCCAGCGGGGCGGGATCGGCGGCGCTGTGGCGAGTCGCACGGAGGTACTGGGGAAGGGGCGTGGCGAGCAGGCCGGCCGCCACCACCCTCTTCCGGGCTTCGCCGGCTGCGCACGCATCCTCCCCCCTTCTTTTGTGGTCCGGCCCATTGCGAGGGTGACAGGAAACCCTGTGCAGGGAGCGCCGCCATCTTGGACCAGCCCGAGGAAGATCCTGAGGGAGCCGCAGGAGCAGTCGCCGCTGCCACCGCTACTGTCGCCCGTGCGTCTGCACCTTCTGGCCAGCCCGCCTACCTGCCCGGGCCCGGCCGACCGCCCCAACTCTCGCTCCCGTCGCGTCCGCCCTGCTCTTCCTCGTCCTGACGCCCCCCTCCCTCCCGGAAAGCTGCCCAGCCACCAGCAGCCCCCCAGGTAACCCCGGCCTTCCGCAGTATCCGGCCGGCCCACCCGGCCCTCCCGAGGGGCGGGGGTCGCGACGGCGGCGTGCGGGGCCGCAGGCGGGCGGCGCCCGGGGGGCCGGGCCTGCAGCCCCGGGCTGGCCTGGCGGGCGGCGGAGGGCGCCTGACAGGGCTCTGCGGGGACGCAGGCGTCCCCGGCCCCGCGTGCTCAAAGCAAAGGTAGCGGGAAGGGTGTGTTCGGGCCTCGCCTGCCTCTGCTTTCCAGCCTCCGGGCCGCGGGGGGGCAGAGGCGCGGGTCCCGGCCGGCTCCCCGCGCCTGTCCCCGAGCTGCAGGCCACCCCGCGGTGTTTCTCCGAGGGAGCCGCGCGCCCCGACTCAACTAGCCCGGACGTGGCGGTCCCACCTCGGAGGCCGCGTCTGTCCCCTAGTACAAAAGGTGGCACCACGCAGCCTCCCCGGCGCCTTGCACCGGCTTCGGTGTCCTTGTGGGTGGGAACGGGGTTCTCGATTTGCACTTGGGAGGTTTGGGTTTTGGTGCGTTCCTGTAAGGCCTGTGGGCGTCTGGTAAGGCCCCAAACATGCATAGGAGCTAGAACTAAAGAAAAAAAAGTTTTGGCATTTGTAGAATCTAAGAAGATGAATCAAGAGCGTTCCAGGGATTTGCATTTTACTGGGTGCCAGGCACGGATTTAGGTGTGTTCACACATTTACCCTGCCCCGAGGAGCCCTGGGAGACGCGTTGAGGTTTGTAAGAGTTGGGGGGCGACAGAAGCCTGAAGTTGTGAGGTGCTGGTTAATGATTCTTCACTCTGGCCTCTCTCCATGGGCTGCTGTGTTCGGTACTGCACTCCGCGTAAGACCAGGGTTACAGAAGTGACCATAGAGGGTCAACTTAATTCCTGTTTTCTTGTTTGCATTGGATGACAGCTGATTACCCTTTTATGACCTGAAGTCTGTCATGTCAGCCATTCTGTAGCCAAATCCTCATTTTTACAACCTCAGAGGAGGGAGAGCAGTACCTACATCAGTTTTTTATATGAAGAAAAAACAGGCTCTGAGAAGGCAGGTGCTTTCCTGTGCATCCCATAACAAGAGGCAGAACCAGATTGGGACTTTTACAAAGTGTACTGTTCCAACCACAGTGTCTTTTTGTTTAGATGAGGTTGAGGATAGACTTGATTTAGGAGTAATACAGCTCCAGATCTTCTCTAATAATTTCCAGCGTTTTATTTTACTTCACATTTCTACTTGGACCATTTTACCCGTGCACACCTCGAGGCTTACAGTGATTGAGATTTTGGAGCCTTAATTCCTAGGATTCTTACTCCTGTACTGTTGCTTCCTAGTTAGTTAAGTGACCTTAACCAAGTTATCTAACCTCTAAGACTGTCTCCTTATCTATGAAAGGAATAACTGTGGTTAAATTGTAGAGTTGCTTTGAGGATTAAGTGGAGTTAAGACCCTAACCGCATTGCTTGACATATAGTAAATATCCCAGTGCCATACCTTTGCCCAGCATGTGACATCTTGCATGAATGAAAGGACCATGGCTTTGGAGAACTGGAATTAGACCTATGCCTTAATTCTAGTTCTCCATTTGATAATATATAACCACAAATATATTGCTTCTCTGACTTGAGTCTGATTTGTAAAGTGAGTCTTTAGAATTAGATTGTTTATGAAGTAGCTGGGCTATATTAGACACTCAATGAATGGCAGTTATTAAAGATGCAAAACCTCAGACTCTAGTAGCTACTAAAGATTCTTTGCAATTAAAGCTAACTTTAAAAACGTTTTTGCTGGCCCGGAGGGTTAGCTCAGTGGTTCCGGGGCCTGCCTCGCAAGTGCAAGGTCCTGAGTTCGATCCCCGGTAACCACATAGAATGCTGGGCGTGGAGACACACCCACCAACAATCAACACCACATACCACAATGCTGGACGTGGTGGCTCATGCCTGTAATCCCAGCACTTGGGAGGCAGAGACAGGAGGATTGCTGAGTTCTCGGCGGCTTGCCTGGGCACCATAGTGAGCTCAGGGCCAGCCTGAACTACAAAGCGAGACCCTGTCTCAAAAGCAAAAAAAAAAAAGTTTTTGCTTTTTATATTCCATGTTTAATTTTGGAATCATTACATACTTCATCTTTACACTAGAATTTGGAGTGTTCTTAAAACTTTTGTTAAGTATAAAATATCTTTGCCAAATCTTAGTAAAAAATGCAAAACAAAATCTTAAGACTAGGACTTTTGAGAGACACTTGATTTTTTAAAAAGATACTTGAGATGTTATGTGGTTTAAAATGTCAGCCATGGTAAGAGACAGTTTACAATTAGAGATAAAACTAAACAATTTTTTCTTTTTTTGAGACAGAGTCTCACTATATAGTACATAGTGTAGTGCATAGTGGTCTTGACTCACTGCTGTTCAGGCTGGCCTTGAACTCTTGGCGATCCTCCTTCCTGTGCCTTCTGAGTGCTGGGATTACAGGTGTGCAGCTGTAATCATGTCTGGCTTTGTATGCTTGTGTCTTCCATACTTAATTATGGGAAAGTAAATCTCAGACATGTTGTCTGAGACAACAGCCACAATTTTTATTTGTGGCTGTTAAGTTCTATGAAATAAAGGTACAGTATTGGAATACTAGATTTCTTACTTATAGCATACTAACATAATTAGATGGAAGATTTTTGCCTTGATACATTAAGCAGTGTAGTGTTTTTAATCACAATAGTGTATATAGAAGTATGGCATTAAATATCTTGTGAAAAGTCAGTTTTTTTTTTAAATGGGCTTCTGAAGTGAGGGGTATTTGTAGAGATTTTAATACCCTTGCAGAAATTATACTAACCTACTCAATACGTGTAGGTTAACTGTAGAAGTTTTATGTTGGCTTGCCTGGTAATCAAGTAGCATTCTACTTTCATGGGGCTAAGAGCAAACCAAAATGGTTCTGTTCTCGAGTTCTACAAAGATGGTGACATTATTGTCTTTTTTGATCATTATATTGACAAGGTCTACTGCAATGCTTTGTATTTAGCATGTACTCAACAGGTTTTTTTTATGTTGGAATCACAAAAGTACTTAGTTCTTAGGTTTTAATAAATGTCTTGTATGTGGAAACAAATGATAAACAGTGAGGAAGACTACCAGGCATATTTAGTAGGTTGCTTTTTCCCTGCTGTCTGGAAACAGTTATGTAAAAATTACATAGTAACATCCTATGTTCTAAGGAGAATAAAATATCTATAAAATTGTGGAAGATATAATGTATAAGCAAATACAGAAAGGAATTAAACTGTAAAAAACAAAAAGGGGGGGGTGGATTTTTTTTTAGACCAGTTCTGTGACTAGCTTCATATGATACTGCCCAAATTATCAGTAAATGGGGTAATAATGTTGGAAATGTTGTAATAGTTTCGTTCATTACCTTTTCAATTCTCACCCCATGCATTCATTTTTTATAGTTTATATCCCATATTTTGTACGTGTAGGGTTTAAATGTGGGTATGCTTGAAAGAGGTGCATGAAATGCTGCAACATACTTGTTTAGTTTAACAAAATTATGGATATATTTTCAGATACATATAATTCTAAAAGTATTTTTTATGGTAAATGCATATTTTATATTATAGATCTACTTTATTCAGCCATTTCTTTGTGAATGGAAATGTAGATTTTTTTTTTTTTTTTTGGAGACAGGGTCTTGCTTTGTAGTTCAGGCTGTTCTGAGCTCACTATGTAGCCCAGGCAAGCCTCGAACTCAGCAATCCTCCTGTCTCTGCCTCCCGAGTGCTGGGATTACAGGCGTGAGCCACCACGCCCGGCGATAATTTTTTTTTTTTTTTTGCTGTAAAAATAATGGGTTAAGTGTACTTTTAATCTATGGGCTGAATCTTTTGTTTCTATAAGATGATTCTAAGTGGATTTCTGGCTCAAAGAATGATTTGGATTATTTTTAAGATGTTTAAATATAC
Organism: Thryonomys swinderianus; assembly: GCA_004025085.1. NCBI lineage: Eukaryota > Metazoa > Chordata > Mammalia > Rodentia > Thryonomyidae > Thryonomys > Thryonomys swinderianus. The sequence continues at coordinate 18,124 of PVIC010028376.1, forward strand.
TAATTAATGTGGAATTTCAGAGTTGTAAGCTATGTATATGACAGTACCTTCACATCTCTACTTGTACATATCTAAATGAGTCATTTATACATATGGATATGTATGTATAATCTCATTTGGGAAGGTGTCTGTTCGTAAAAGGAAACCATGTGCTTTTTTTGGCACAAAAGTGATTAATATTTAATATGTATTCAGTAACCATTTAGGTCTGAATGTAGTAAGCTGGAAGTATATCCGACCTTTCGGGTTTCTTCTGTTTTTTTATTGGTTTGTTTTGTTTTTTAAAATTTATGGTATATATTATAATCACATTCATCGAGAATTTGTTCTTATATATGATGTATCTTTATTCTCATTATTTTCCCATCCCCCTGCCCTTCTCACAAACCCTTACCCCCTCATATACATAAGCTTTGTTTTAATTTTTTTCCTTTTTACCATCAAGTTTTTACTTTCCCCTGCCCTGACCCATTTCCCCTTTTCTTCGCTTTGTAGTTCAGGCTGGTCCTGAGCTCACTGTGTAGCCCAGGCAAGCCTTGAACTCAGCAGTCCTCCTGCTTCTGCCTCCCGAGTGCTAAGATTACAGGTGTGAGCCACCATGCTCGGCACTGTGGCATGTGGTATGATTGCTGGTGGTCATGAGTCACCACGCCGAGTACTGTTGTATGTGGTTACTGGATCAAACCAGGGACTTTGTGCTTGCTAGGCTGGCACTGGAACCACTGTGTTAAATCTCTGGCCCTTTCCTTTTCCTTTGAACATGTTCTTCCTATTTTACAAGACCTATCCTACATTTTGAACCTCATTTACACCATTAATTTCTCACACTAGAGAAACTATACAGTCCTTATATCTGTGACCTATTTATTTCATTTATGAATGTGACCTCAGGCTGTATCCATTTGGGTATAAATGTCTCTCTCTCTCTCTTTTTTTGAGACAGGGTCTCATTTTTGTAGTTCAGACTGGCCCTGAACTCACTGTGTAGACCAGGATAGCCTCGAACTCACAGCAGTCCTCCTGCCTCTGCCATCCTGGGATTACAGGCATGAGACGCAATAACTGGCATAAATGTTTATCATTCTTTATGGCTGAGTAATACTCCATTTTATAAGGATACTTCTTTTCCAGTCTTTAGTTGATGGGCATTTGGGCTATTTTCGAGATTTAGCTATTATAAACTGTTGCTATACATGTGGCTGCACATTTGTTGCTGAGGTATGATGATTTTAATTGTTTCATGTATATACCAAGCAGGGAAATAGCAAGGTCAAATGGGACCTCTAATCCTAGTTTTTTTTTTGCTTTTTTGGAGACAGGGTCTCGCTTTGTAGTTCAGGCTGGCCCTGAGCTCACTATGGGTGCCCAGGCAAGCCACCGCGAACTCAGCAATCCTCCTGTCTCTGCCTCCCAAGTGCTGGTATTTCTAATCCTAGTTTTTTGAGGAATCTCCACACAGATTTTCATAATTATTGTCTCAGTCTACATGTTTTGCTTTGGTTTTTTTGAGACAGGGTCTTGCTCTGTAGCTGAGACTGGCATCAAATTCATTATGTGGCCCAGGCTGGCCTTGAACTCATGGCAATTCTGTCTCAGCCTCCTGAGTGCTAGGATCACCAGGCATGCGCTACCATGCCCAGCCCTGTCTTTGTTAAATGAAAAGAAAGTTGGGAATTAAGGGCGCCACTTATATATAAGCACAATTATGAGTATTCTGCATTTGGTAAACATTTCTGTTCACTGGGAAAGATTATTTACATATATATATATATATATATATATATATATATATATATATATATATATATATATATATATACCTTTGTGATAAGTTTTTTTTTTTTTTGGGGAGGCAGAATCTCGCTTTGTAGTTCATGCTGGCCCTGAGCTCACTATGTAGCTCAGGCAAGCCTTGAACTCAGCAATCCTCTTGCCTCTGCCTCCGGAGTGCTGGGATTACAGGTGTGAGCTACCACGCCCAGCATTGAGGTATGTGGTTGTAAAGGATGAATTTAAGACCTTGGGTTTGTAAGGCAGAAAGCAAACCATTGAGCTATTTCCCGGGCCATGATAAGCTATTTTAGATAGGGAAAATCATAGTCTGTATGGCAGATATGGGCTCAAACTCTAGCTGTCTTTTACTAATTTTGTGATATTGGCCAAATTAAAGAATGTCTCCAAACTTCAATTTCTTCAATTTTTAAGTGTAAATGATGATAAGAAGTCTACAGAGTTGTGAAAATTGTGAGTTATGTAAGATAGTATAGAGAAAAATAGTGCAGACTATCACAGTGTACTCTTGTGTTAGTTCCCTTCACCTTGCTTAAGTAGCTAAAATTATTACTACAATATTACACTATGTCTACAAAATTACCAGAGTATATCTTCTTACTGTAATTATTTAATATTTATTTGGAATATTAGAACTGAGTGAGAGAGATCGGTCCCACAGCATTACTACAGAGCTTCAGGGTGCATTTGAATACCATGTGGAGGAAGTAGGATGGTACAAAGCTAAAAAGAGGATCACTGTAGGCAAAAGCGCTAGATCCAGTGCAGACTTACTTTTATTTATTTGTTTGTTTATTTTTTTGTTTTTTGAGACAGAATCTCAGTTTAGGCTTATCCTGAACTCACTGTGTAGCCCATGCTAGCTCAGAGCTCCAACCTCTGCTTCCCAAGTACTGGGATTATAGGTGTGAACCACCACGCCTGGCTAAGATTTACATTTAGGTTGACTTGCATCTGTTACTTAATTGTTGAGTTTTATTTCCTTCCTCATCTGTAAAATGAAGATAGTAAACTATCTTAAAATGACAGTAATAATGATTAATGAAATCATATATAAAGTGTTTAGCACATTGCTTAAGGTATATTGTGTCTGTAACAGTTTTATTAGTTTGCACTTGTTCATCAGGTATTTAATGCCTCTTGTCTGAAATGTAATCTTTTTCTTAAAGAAATCTTTTCAGTGTTTCAACTTTATTCAAGTGGTTTTACTAAAAAGTGGAAACAAGTGCATCATACCAGTAGTTGTATATAAATTATTGAATATTACCAAATTTCTTTGTTTTTAACTGGTAGAAATTGTAATGGTTTCAGTGTTTGAAATAAATCAGTGTATCTTTCCATTCTTTGGAACTTTTGGTTCTCAAAGAAAGTAAAGCAAAACCTCTACCCTTCAACTACCAGGGAAAAATTTTTTCTCTTGCAAGCGCAAGGTCCCGAGTTCAGTCCCAGTAACCACATGCCACAATGCTGGGCACGATGACTCATGCCTACCAGCAGTCAGTACCACACAGCACAGTGCTGGGCATGGTGGCTCATGCCTATAATCCCAGCACTTGGGAGGCAGAGGCAGAGGCAGGAGGATTACTGTAAGTTCGAGGCCTGCCTGGGCTACATAGTGAGCTCAGGGCCAGCCTGAATCACAACGTGAGACCCTGTCTCAAAAAAAAAATTTTTTTTTTCTTCTAAAACTAAGCAAAAGTGTGTTTTTTTAACCTTATGAACAGTATGTTTCATATTTGAGCAAAGAGTTTGAGGAATCCTGTATTAATAAAGCAATGTTGTTAAGCATAGTGAAAAGGGAACCTTTGATTAAAGTGCTCAAATTATGATTTTGACCGAATGTATCTGTGAACTGAGGGAATATATTTAAACTTCCTGGTTTCTTAGAATAAGAAAAGGAGGACTTGTTAGGTCAGTTAGTGGCTATAGTGCTAAATGTTTTCTGCCTTTTTGTCGAGAGAAGTAAGTGTTTGAATAGTTTTCTTCTACTTCTGCTTTTAGAGTTTTTATTGTAGTTTTTAAAAAAATGAAGACCAAAAATTACTTGATGAAATAGAGACACAATGCTGATATTCCACCCAAAATAATACTTATTTTTTCTGAAATGTTATATTAATGCTTATTTTTTAAAATTATCTTTGTAGATAATTAAAGTTTTACATAGTAGTTAGTAGGTAAACACAAATTATTACAGCTACAATTAGGTTATAATTTCATGTTTAGTTAGACCATTTGAAGTACAAATCGGAATTATTAGAGGCTTTGTTAGTGTGTGTACCTACCTGTATGTGTACACACATGCACAGATGTGGATTGAGCACCTTCTGTGTGCTAAACCTGAACTCTACTGAGTCACGCCCCAAAGCCCTGTACTTTTCCTTTTTTTTTTTTTTTTGCTTTTTGAGATAGGGTCTTGCTTTTGTAGTTCAGGTTGGCCCTGCACTCACTATGGTGCCCAGGCAAGCCGCCGCAAACTCAGCAATCCTCCTGTCTCTGCCTCCCAAGTGCTGGGATTACAGGCGTGAGCCACCACGTCCGGCATTGTAGTATGCGGTGCTGATTTTTGGTGGGCGTGTCTCCATGCCCAGCATTATATGTGGTTACCGGGGATCAAACTCAGGGGATCAAACTCAGGACCTTGTGCTTGTGAGGCGGGCGCCGGAACCACTGAGCTAACCCTCCGGCCCTCCTTTTTTTTTTTTGAGACAGGGTCTTGCTTTGTAGTTCAGGCTGGCTCTAGCTCACTATGTAGCCCAGGCAAGCCTTGAACTCAGCTGTCCTCTTCTCTCTGCTTCCCAAGTGCTGGGATTATAGGCGTGAGCCACCACGCCCACCAAAAGCCCTGTACTTTTAATAGTAAAATAGAAGGGGACAGAATTTACATCTGTAATTTTTAGTTAAAAGAGGGTAAAAAGGCCCGGAGGATTAGCTCAGTGGTTCCGGCGCCTGCCTCACAAGCGCAAGGTCCTGAGTTCGATCCCCTGGTAACCACATACAATGTTGGGCATGGAGACTCACACCCACCAGCAATCAATACCACATACCACAGTGCCAGGCGTGGTGGCTCATGCCTGTAATCCCAGCACTCGGGAGGCAGAGGCAGGAGGATTGCTGAGTTCAAGGCTTGCCTGAGCTACATAGTGAGCTCAGGGCCAGCCTGAACTACAAAGTGAGACCCTGTCTCAAAAAACCCAAAAAAAAAACCCAAAAAACAAAACAAAAA